>CAXKVX010001689.1:0-19019 GCA_964058865.1 Eleocharis quinqueflora | reverse complement strand
TCTCTTTACCTGTTACGAATTCATATCTGCTGTTATTTTGGAGAATAATAGGATTTTGTTTTTCTCAGATCCGATCGTCTAATTTTTATCTAACAGTTAAAATATATAATATATTGAATCCCGTGCAATTCATCTATACCGTACGTTCATCTGCGTGAAAATCTAACGATCGAATAAAAAAACAACAAAATCCTGTTATCCCTAAGAATAACAACAGATACGGACTCTACCTCCTCCTACTACTGCCAATTCACTCATAAACAAATAATTAAATACTAAATAAATAATTTCTACCTACTTTAATTATTATATTTATATTCATTGATGAACATTGAACCTACCCGGCCAGCATACAAATAATACACAGAAAGTCTTAAAATTAATAAATCACAAACACATGCGCCAAGAATAGATTCATGAAAATAATTATAAGGTTTGAGGTCATAACGTTCATTTCAAAACAAAATGTTTATTTATGTATTTTAGTAACAAAAGAAAAGAAAAGATACAATAAGAGAGACAAAGAATAGCTTTTCAATGTCACTTCTCTATTGCTTTCTTCTTAATCTTTTACCTGAGCACCTGAATTTAATTTTAAGTTTTAACTTCTACACCAACTATTCTACTCTCACATCAAAATTCTATGCCTAACCCTGCAAATAACTTTACATTACTTTGTGCATGCTCGCATTTATAAACGATGAAATTTGTATAAACGAATATTTCTTTTTGTTTTTAAACAACTTTTTCTTATAAATAATACTTTAAAATTGAACTATTTTCAGAAGAATTATGACCTAAACTTCCAGCCTGACTTAGGATATTTTTGTTAGGGGTGTTCTGTGGATAAAAAGTTCTTGCAAGGGTATACATGCGAAAATGTGCGAAATAATTATAATGTTGAATGTTTCTACAATTGTGTTTTATTGTTTCTAATTTTGTTCTCTCTCTTGCTATAAGCTCTCTCCAGCTGCTGATTATTATTTGCTCTTGTGCCGCTCTGTCGCGCTCTCTCTCTCTCCCTCTCCCTCTCCCTCTCCCTCTCCCCCACCATTCCAATCCCCTCATATTCTCCTCTCTCCAATAGTCTCTCCGTTTACTGTTTGTTTCTCCCTCTTCATCTTCTCTCTCTCTCTCTCTGGTGGAGAGCTACTGCTCTGATTTTTGTTCTTTTCTGCTGTCGCTTCCCTGTTCAAAGCGGCGGATGAAGAGTCTAGTAAGTACGTTTTCTCATGGGTTTTTTTTCTCTCTTAATTTTGCATTTTATGCGATCAATTCACATTCTTTTATTCATAATTCGATATAATCACAAATGGGTAATCCATACTTGCAAAGGAAAAAAATACAAGGGCGTGAAACTTCCAAATATATATTTTTTATTTTCGTATATTTTACTTCCAAACCTTCCATGATTACTTTTGAAATAAAATGATCTACCTATTGCGATATCCCATTTTGAAATTTTGTGTTCTATTCTTTTATTTATATAATAAGCTGGCAATTATATTTTTTTTTTCTTTTATCTATGCCCCAGCTGGAAAGATCTTGCTTTTTGGTCTTTGGAACTTGTTCTCATTTTTGCAAAAGCCTTCTCATTTGGGGCGTCAAATATTTTTGTTTATTTCAACATCCTTTGCTCTGTTGCTACAATATCTGAATACTTCTCAAGCCTAATATCTCGTTTCAATTGTTACTATTTATATTAACTCAAATAAGTTGAGTTCCTACTCTAGTCAGTATAACTATTTTTTCTGAGAAAATTAATACTAGCTTCTTAGAATCATTTTGCTAATTAAGCCCAGTATTTCACCAAAATTATTATTAGTTGTACTGATGTTGGAAGTATTAATAATTTTCCAGTATTGTCTTGTAAATTTTCTAAATGGTTCAAACTTCAAACTTAATTACTCATCAGAGTAAACGAATTATTAATGTTATTTGCATGCTGATAATCTCAGACAGAACATTGCAGTAATAAAAGAAAAGAAAAAAGATTACTCTGGTACAGAAAGAACTTGTTCTCTTTGAATTTTTACTGTACCTACCTTTTAAGCCTGTCTTCCCAAAATAGAAATATCTCATTCTCCTTTGGTCCTTCTTATGTTAAATTCTTCTCTTTAGCATTCCTAGAGCAGTTTCATGATACCCAGTCTCACTCTCCCACAAAAGCTCCAGCAATGCATCAGATTTTGTTTTTGTTTTTTAGTTTCAAGAACTGGCAACTGGAAATTTCACCAAATACCCCTTAACCTAGGGTTTCCGTATAGTGTGGCAACCAGTGCAGTACCACGCCAGTGAAACTTGAATCTGAGAAAAACATAAAGCAAACCTTCTTGTACCAGTTCAGGCCGGTAGAGATGAAAATTCACATATTATAATCCTGGTAACTAACAAAAATTTCATGCACATTATTTTGTCTAGGCAGTCCTACTATTCCTCTCTGCACTAGCATCTGACGTGAGCAATGGCATTGGTAAATGTGCTGGTCAAATAATAGAAAAGGAAACAAATGACCAATGCAAGAGCAGCACGAGACTGACACCAAGGCCACACAGCGTCACAATCACAGAGTTTGGGGCGGTGGGTGATGGCAAAACCCTAAATACACTCGCTTTTCAGAATGCAATTTTCTATCTGAAGTCGTTTACAGATAAAGGCGGGGCTCAGCTGTACGTGCCAAAAGGTAAATGGTTGACTGGCAGTTTCAACCTAACAAGCCGCCTTACACTCTTCTTGGAACGAGGGGCGACGATAATTGCAACCGAGGTTCAATTTTCTCCTTTCATTTTTATCTTATTTAATGCAGCTTTTAAATTCACCTAATTGGTAGGTCACAAGTTCAAATCCTATTTGGTGAGATCAAATTTTCATAATGAAAGAAGAATTTCTGAAAAGGTTGGAAGCAGCAAAAGTACAGCTGTTTAGATGGATTCTGTTGTATAAAATAGAAAATTTCTTTGAAGTTTGATGTGATTAAGTTCGGAAATTTATTTGGTAGTCCAGATGACATTAATTACCTTAGTTTTTTGGGTTGGTGAACCAAGCTGGTTTCATGCTTGCAATTATATATATGCCAACATAATGTAATCTAAATAGTTTTACAGGAAAAAGGGGGAAAAAAGAAGAATGAGATTCAATAAATTGCTGGACCAGTTTAGGATCCAATGACAAAATGTGATGAAATATTGGGTTTGGATCAGCAATGAAATGACATCGCATGTTTGGAAAGTGGAAACCAAGCTCATCATTATTAACTTAATTTGAAATAGAAGAGAGCCCATAGGAGCAATGGCGAAATTGTCGAGAATTGTATGGTAGAGGTTTGTCTAATGTTATATTTTCAATTTCAGGATTCGTCCCAATGGCCTAAAGTGGAGCCGTTGCCATCGTATGGTCAAGGTATCGATCTTCCAGGCCCCAGGCATCGCAGCTTGATTAATGGATACAATATTACTGATGTTGTTATCACTGGTATGTTATTTTATATTTCCTTATCTTGTTAACTCTAATCTGATAATCAATATGGGACCCAACAAAAGGTAAATGAGCTGAGGCCTGATAATTTCTGTCTTTACAATTCTTGAAGGTCGTGTTGCCAGATTTAAAGTACGTTGGCAGCTTATTTATTGAAAAAAGAACATGGCATATTAGTTTTGAAAAAGTTTTCTTTTGATGTTTAGGCAGCAATAGCAGATATTATTTTCCATATTGTTGAATTGTATTCTGAGATCTTTTTATTGTATGGGGAGAAGGAAATGCTATGTTTGCTTTTTGTCCATGCACTTTGAGATTTTACTTTCTATCCTTTATTGAATATTTTGAAAGGTATGAATTAAGAGGGCAAGGGTATATTGGAAACAAATAATTCACAAACAAAAGGATTTTCAAAATTGTTTGATGTATAGTGTAGATTTGAATATACTTTTGGTAGTACAAAAAAAAAAACTAATACGTTCATATTGAAGTGGTGTATATGATAAGTTCTTGAAATTTATATATCATACGCCATTAATTTTGTCAGTCTGGTAACACTGTTTCTCTCTTTACTGTTCTGTTCAAATAGGAAATGACGGTGTGGTAGATGGTCAGGGTTCTATATGGTGGGAATGGTACCATAGCAACAAATTGAATTATAGCAGGCCGCATCTGGTGGAGTTTGTTAGTTCCAAGCAAATTCTCATTTCAAACTTGACCTTTCTCAACTCTCCTGCATGGGGCATCCATGCTGTCTATTGTAGGTAGGTTTTCAAAACTAAAGGAAGTATTATAACACAAATGTGCTTGTATTTTAACATAGGGTTTGCAATCATCAGTGTAGCAACTAAGTTAAATTAAACCTGATGGAAACCTCATTTGTTCAATTAGGCCTCAATTATCTCCTACCTTCTGTGGAGTTTTGTACAATGTGTGATGAATTTCATCTGACATGTACCAACCTGCTTTGGTATTGGTACTATTTTGACCAATCTTGACTTCTCTTTCTTCTTCTGTTGTTTTTTACTTGATTTCTTTCATTCTTATTGAACTTGATAGTACAAATTGTGGCCTATTTGAAGCCAAATTGCATGGTTAGAGATCGATCGGTAGATATCGGTTACATATGAAGTTTATTTATACACTCTATAGTTGACTGAGGCTTAATTTTGAAGCCTAGTAGTCCTTTATTATGGAAGAATAGCAGTACTGGTATAATTCCACAAAAAAGTTTCAATCCTTGTACCGCATTCAACTATTTCGAGAACTGGTGTCAACTTTTGGATAATAACTTGAAATTTATTAAATGCAAACATGGATGCTAACACTGATTCTTCGAACTGGATCTGATACGAAATTTAGCTATATAATCCATATATAATTAGCGGAGGCTTAGTTTGGAAGGCTAGTTGACCTTTATTATGGGATAATACAAGTACATCTGTACACGTACTGTATTGTTCCAATAAAATTTTTCAATCCTTACACGCATTCAATTATTGCGAGAACAAGCATCCATTTTTTAATATTAACTTGAAATTTACTAAATGCAAAGATGAACACTAATGCTATTTACTTTGTCAAATAATGCAGTGGTGTACAGATTCAGAATGTTACAATTAATGCTTCTCCGGATTCTCCATTCACCAATGGGATCGTGCCAGGTCAGAACGGACCTTTTATTTACATTCCATAGCAACGCATTAAGAAACACAACTAAAGAAAAAACCAGGAAACTACAGCTATAGATTCTGCTATAAATTATAGAACTTGGTAGCACCGACATTATCAGAAGGTCAAAACATGAAATCCTTACAACTCACTATCCATGGTAATCTTTTAGTTTTTTCTTTGCCTATTCATTCATTCATTCATTCTAATTGTGTAAATCCTTAATGTAAATTCCAGACTCCAGCTCAGATGTGTGCATCAAGAATTGTGCAATAGCCGTGGGCAATGACCCGATCTCTCTGAAGAGCGGGTGGGATAACTATGGCCTCTCCTTCAACAAACCAACCTACTTGGTCTACATCACCAGTGTCCATCTAGAAGCCTCTACTGGGTCGGGTATATCTCTTGGCAGCGAGATGTCTGGTGGCATTTATGATGTCACCATTGACCAGACCCAGATCCACAATTCCTCCACCGGCATATCTTTCAAGACAGCCCCAGGCAGGGGTGGTTTCATTGACAATATTATAATTTCAGGGGTCGAAATGCAGAATGTTTACAGAGCTATTGAGTTCACGGGGCAGTGCAAAGATCATCCAGCAGGGGGATACGATCCTTCTAACCTCCCAGTAATTGATCGTATTACCATTAAAGATGTAGTGGCAAGTAATGTGTCGCATGCAGGTGTTTTTTATGGTATTGAAGGGGACCAGTTTACCAGAATTTGTTTGTCGAACATAACTGTTTCATCCCAACCCGACCGCGCTGCTTCGTCTTACTGGATCTGCTCGGAGGTTTCCGGTTATTCAGAATTGGTGGTACCTGACCCGTGTACTGAGCTCCAGAACCCAAACTTGAACTCCTCAGCTTGCTTTTCTCCCTTGAATAAATATACCTCCATTGCAGTAGAATAATCAAATCAGATGTAACAGTTCCCGATTCTTTTGCAATAAAACCCGTCAAAGTTGCTAAATTTCTTTTCACCAGTGTGGTTTTTAGGGTTTAATATGAGCATATAGAAATTCAGGGTAGTGGTGAGGTGCGGGTGATTGTACAGGGGAATTTGTTTCATTCAATCTGTAAGAAATTTTTTTGATAGGTATGAGAAGCGAGATTCAAAAGAGTTTGGTTAAATATATGTGAAGGTCGATTGTTTCAATTTTGATAAAATATACAATAAAATATAATACAATACAATTATATATTGTATTAGGGTTTGAAAGTTTGGCTGTCTTGGTTCTCTGCTTTTGTCATGTTAGTATTTTGTATGGGTCTGTCTGACTGGCTGGCTGTGGCTGGCTTTTGCCTTTTCTGGTTTTCCCCAGCAAAATTTATTAATAAAAGGTGTTCACATTTTGGGTCGTTACTTGGAGGTAGTTCAATCAATCATGTCATGCCACCTCATCCTCATGTATGTATGTATAATGGTTATAATTTTGGTTGCTCAATCATGTATGTATAATGTTTGCTTAGTTGGCACTTGGCACCAACCACCAGGGTCCAGAGCAGGCATGCACAAAAGTTTGTTTACTAAAATGTAGGAATAGGATTAAAGCATAAGGTCATATTTGGTTGTGGAGTAAGAGGTGGATTAACTCTCTTACTTCACACTTATCCATCAAACGTGAAGTAAAATTGATGGAGTAAGTTGAAGTAAAATTTAAATTAATCCGGATTAATTTACTCCACCTCTTTAGGTGGATTAGCTTAATCTATCAAACATAATTAACTTATTCCACTTTAACTTAATGTAAGAAATTTAATCCGGATTAAAATTACTTCACGACCAAACATAACCTGAAAGAAAAGAATTGATACTGAGTGCCGGTTCTGACTTCTGACTTCTGACTTCTGAGCTCCCAATCTGAGCAGCTTTTGCAAGGTTGTGGCCTATATATATAATGAGGAGGGTTCCAATGCCTACTTTTCTTGTGCTTCATCATGCCCATTAACTTAAAAAATTAATTAATTAATTTTTTAAGACTTTAAATATCAAAACTAATTGATTGAATATTTTATATATGTCATAATGCATGTGTATAAAAAATATTGTAACATTTTAGTTTAATTTCATTGGTCATCTAGAGCTAACAAAATCAACGGTTCAAATCCAATAATTTTGAACCGTTGATTTTGTTAGCTCTAGATGACCAATGAAATTAAATTAAAATGTTACAATATTTTTTATACACATGTATTATGACATATATGAAATATTCAATCAATTAGTTTTGATATTACAATATTTTAATTAATTTTTTAAGTTAATGAACATAATTAGACATAAAAAAAGTAGGCATTTAATCCCTTCTCATATATAATATAATACAAGGAGATACTTCATGCTTCGACAGATCACGGATGGATCATGGATGCTGTAGCTATTTAGATATTGAAATTTTTTTGTTCTTGTGAGTTGTGATATAAAAGATGCAACTAACCAGATCAAATCAAATCAAAAGTTTCGAACTCGCAAAGTCTCCAAGGAAATTTTAATATTGAGATCAAATCAACAGTTTGAATCGATTGTTTAGACTTTAAAATTAAAGATATGACAATATGTAATTAATAATTGAGAACAGTATATATAGTACAACATGAGGAGGCCTCCCTTCTGCCACTCATGTAGTCATTTGGAGGCACTTGAACTATCTCTTACTTGTTTCCGTCACAACGAATAATGGGAGTATTGGGTCTTTAATGGAACATACAATCTAGTCACCTGTCACCTAGAGATGATGAATTCAATTTCAAGCCTCCTTGTTGGATTCATTCAGGCTCGATATAACAAGATGGGCCTACTCGACTTAGACTGATTGTCTGATTTTGAACTGAGACTTCGTCTTGGAAATTTACGGAGTATGTGGGCCTGCTCGACTTTGAAAATTTATGGAGTAGGGGGGTTGTCAAATAGTATAGGAGCTAATTAAAGAATCTTACTGATTAATTATAATTAATATTAATATGATTATAATTTATTATATGTGATATAATTAAATTATAAATGTCATATAAGATGACAAGCAGAAACAACGGTTAATTTACAAGCGTATTCGATGCGTTGTATAAAACCGTACCGAAACCAAACCGATACCGAACCCTGAGAAAATATAATTATTGAGAACAATTATATATATATATTTAATTTAGATTTTAAATATTAATTATGATTTTGAATTTGGATGACAACCATTATCAAATTAAAACCTTAATTAAAAATAAAAATAAAAAAATAAAAAAGGGGATGTCGGCACACAAAATAAATATCCAAAGTTTGGATATTTTTTGGTGTATGCCGACATCAACCAAGGGCATTTTGTTAATTATGCCAAATATCAAGGTTATTTCGATAATTGGCCAGCCTCCTTAATTTTCCTATAAATAAAGGGGCGGGGGTAAAGAGAAAAACACAATTTCATTCGAATTGTATCTATTAACTCAGGATCGAATCGATAAATATATTTTTCTATCTATCTCGGTTACGGTTGTTTACGAGATTCGGAAAAATATATATTTGCGAAAGTTGCGGTATTTCTATTTGAATAATTGTGAGTCGTAAATATATTTATTTTGTCCTTATCTCGGTGAATAGTGTTTTTGTAGAATTTCACGGTTTACGGTATATTTGACAGAAGAAATAAACCGCTCTCTAGTCTGTTCTGGTGGATAGCCGATAGAGGTATCAGACGTCTGATACTCCGAAGAGAGAAGTTTCTCAGATTCGGTCTTCTGGATCTGCAGCAATCCAATTGGAATTTGGATCAAGGTATAAATATGTTATATTAATCTATTTAATTTGTAAGTAGATAAAGTTTTAGAAATCAATTATGGAGTAGATCTGTAAAAGGATTAAATCGGGTTTTGATGCCAAAGATAAACGGGAGGTGGACATCCTTGGTTGTTTACCTGACATACCTCGTTTCATCCTTGGCTTAAGTTAGAAATAAATTTTTTGTTTTACGGTCTTTCCGCAGCTTAAGCTAATTAACGGGTTTGAACCGTTCATGACCCAACAGTCCATAAATAAAATTTCGTACTATGCGGTCATTTACATCATATTTGATCATTAAATTGATATTTAAGTTGCTCAATAAATTCTTCATAACAAAATCTTGTAGGAAATAAAATTTTGTAATTTTTAGAGCTTTCTTGCTATTTTTTAAAAACAGTCCAGATTTAATACTACAAAAGTGTCATTTCTGGACTATTTTTAAAAAATATTTAAAAAATAACAATAAAGCTCTAAAAATCACGAAATTTGATTTCCTACAAGATTTCGATATGAATAATTTATTGAGCAACTTAAATCTCTATTTATTGGACAAATTAAACATGCATATCCGCATAGTACGGAATGTGATGTACTATGTCCAGTTCTATATATATATATATATATGTATATGTATATGAGTTGTGCTAAAATACTTTATAAAGCACCAACATGCATATACTTTAGGCTCGTATCTCGAGATATAAAGTGCAAACAACCGATCAAGACCGTTGACAATGTTCTCCATACTAACAAATTTTTTGGAGACCAAATTTTACATTTTTTGATTTTTTTTTAATATTTTATCGAATGGGTGCAAAGTTGATTAAATTGAAGGTCTGTAAATCGTTAGATTAATGAATTTTCTACCTACTCGATAAAATAGTAAAAAAATTTCAAAAAATGTAAAATTTGGTCTCCAAATTTTTATTAGTATGGAGAACATTTTCAAAGGTCTTGATCGGTTGTTTGCACTTTATATCTCGAGATACGAGTCTAAAGTATATGCATGTTGGTGCTTTATAAAGTATTTTAGCACAACTTATATGTATATATACATATATATGTATATATATATATATATTGATTTTTGCTCAAAACGATGAGATTGGAGTTGGACTGGAATTGTCGCTGCATGAGCCTTGCGACTTGAAATTGGAATCTTTTGTGGCGCACGCAGCAGCAAATCAGAATTCAGACAGCAGAAGACACAACCCACAACCCTCGCCTTCCTTCGATTGTTTGATTTTGCTTGATAAAATTAATATTGATTGATTAATTAACTAATTAATTAATTGATGATCGGAATGAAAGAGGAAGGCAGCGACACAGCGAGGAGAGCAAGGAGAGGAGCCTCGCCGTGATCGGAGATGGCGCGGCGAATGGGCGGATTCCTCGGCCGATGCCTCCTCCCTCTTCTGCTCCTCGCAGGTCCTCTTTTCTTTTCTATTTTCCTCTTCTCTTCTCTTCTCTTTTGTTCTGTTCCCTTTATCTGGCACCAATCCAATGAATCATGAATGCGCATTCTCTCTTCCGCAGCTTCTTTCATTGACTGGAGCTTCATCTCGCTCGTCAATCTGCTTCTCTTTTTCGCTCTTCGATTTAATACTCCCAGTCCCAGAAGAGGTATCTATAATACTCTTCTCTTATCTTCTCTTCTCTTCTCTTCTCTGCAATTCTCCATACCCAAACCTCCTTTCTTATACTTATAATACTTCTCTTCTCTCTCTAATTCATTACATTACAGGGTATTATTCTTGGAAGATATATGTTGTAGCATGGTCTACAGTTATTTATTCAACCCTAGCTATATTAGCTCAAACTACCTTTCTTATTCTTTGGATTATTGAGGGCAAAGAATGGAGTGTGCCAAGCTCTTGGTGGGCTAGGTTATTTGGTTTTTCAAGGTACCTACTTCATTACTTCAATTTTTCATCTTTAGTGTTTCCTTCTTATAAGGCTTGTAAGCTTTTTTTCTTCTTCAAGTATTTGCACTGCTTCTGAAAAGAAGGCCATGTAAACTGTATCTGAGAAAATAACAGACCAATCTGATAGAGGATCATGGTACTGTCCTTCTTGATAGTTCCCATCTCTCTTGCTACAGATAATTCAAAAGCTTCAGTTGCGCTCCACTGCTGGAGGTTGCATCTCTTCTTTCTTATTCTTATCTTTGTTTGATATTATATGCAGACACAGGCCATCGGATTCAGCATCTTTCATGTATTTCATAGTTTTGCAACTGTCCGCTGCTGTGGTTGCTTTAGTTCAAGTCTTGGGCAACAGGCTCAATCCTGATTCTTGCTGGACGAAGTTCTCATCTCGAATTGATATCATAGGTTGGCACTTGATGCTCTTAAAAAATCGATTATTATTTTCTTCTTTATGTTTTACAGGTTCTACGTGAATTGCAGGGGTTATATTAGTCATTATAATTGACCTGTCCTCAGAAGACATTGATTTGAGCATTAACACAAACATGGGAACTTATCATACCACTTTTTAGTATCATGCTGATTTTGGCTCATACATGTAATTTACAGGTAGAGTGGACTATTTCCAAAGAGTTGCTATTTGTGTGGGCTAAGTTGTAATATTTGCATTCTTGTTGCTCATGGATATTTAGAAGCCAGTCTCAATAAAACTCGGGTCTTGAAGAAAACTAATCTTCCAAACATGATGAGTGTGAGATTTTAATATTGAGTTTACTGAAATATGCATCTTATATAGGTTACCATTTTCGGGAGGCAAGCTGCTTCTTGGTGCCTGCTGTTCAGTTGGTTGTGAGTATCAGCTATCCATCATGGACTTCCATTCCTTTCTTTATTTTTAGCTGCATCGGTCTTGTTGATTGGTCTCTGACAAGCAACTTCCTTGCTCTCTTTCGGTGAGTATCAAACTTATTCTCTTTTGTTCTCAATTTTTTTTAGAAAATATGGAGCACCTTTATCTTCTCAAATGCATGAACAGTTCTCCATGCTGCAACTAACTCAAAACTTTTGGGTTATATGAAGAGGTAAATTTGATTAATTTGTTTGTTTGCTTTCATCTACTAAGGTTTTTTATATACTCTGAGCCAAGACTCAAATTAAATGAAGCCGAGTAAAGTTATCTAACTTGTTCCATGGAACAAGTTTTGAAGCAAACTGGTTGATTTAAATGTATTGCCAGCCACAACAAGTAATGATGCAGTGTGGTTGAGTTAATATATATCTAGTGGCAACTTCATTGTTTTTGATTTAGTGAACCTTGTTTTAGTGGTTCGTTCTTGTCCATCAGGATTTCTTTTCTAATGCACCTATAGAAGTTTGTTGTCATTGCAAATGTGAAAAGTATTGTGAATGATGTGCATTGTGGTGGTAAAAAAGGTGGGTGAATTTTGTAAGATACTGCTTTGTGACTGTAAAGAAAATGGTAATTTTGCAAATAACCTTATAGTTTTGGATTTCATTCTTTCTGAATTGAGCCCATTCATCTTGGGTCATTTCTAGAAGCATAACTTGCTTTGACTTATAGTTTATCTACTCAATCCCAATCACAATAATTTTAAATCAGTTTTTGTTTGGAGATGCCATGCTAGTTGTTATTATTGGTTTCAGCAGCCTCAAGTGTGATCATTGATGGCTAGTGATAATCTTGGTGCTTTATGATATTTGTTTACTAATTTTTTTCTTACAGTTGGTGGAGGCTGCTGGAGATATATTCAGTGTTCAACATTCTCTTGCTTTACATATACCAATTGCCAGTGATGCTTCCCAATTTTTTTACTGTAATGGCTGAATTTATCGGCCTATACAAAATGACAACTTCCAAATCTGACTGGCCTCAAATTTGTTCTGGAGTTTCGTTGCTGGTATACTACTTCATGGTAAGAATTCATGGTATACTAACCTATTCTCTTTTTTTCTTCATTCTAGGATCTTTTATCAAACTTGTTGTGATCAGCCTCTTTCTATGACCTAAGATATCCAAAAAGGTTGTGCTGGTGTGCACTGTACCTGGCCCCTACTGGTAGATGGTTGTTAAGTGACTGTTTTTTTTTATCTTAAATATTCTACAAACCTTTTTGGTTACTTGGAGCAAGTTGAACTCTTTTTACTAATATCTTACAAAATTCTAACAAGCAATTGACTTTTTGTTTCTTTAGTTATCATCTGTCAAGCATGACATACAAGAAATGGACTCTATGATGTCTGGGGAGAATAACAGTTTGACTGAGCGGCTTCTTCCATTGGAAAATACATTTTTTGTTCGGAGGAATAGGTATGTTAATCATTTTTACTACTGCTGGAGTGTGAGTGATTTCTACTTTTGTTATAATATGCAATGCTTTTTTACTTTGAGCACTTAAAAAGGTGGAAAAGCTGAGCCATAATGTAGGCAGAGTAAAAGAACTTAGCCATTAATAAATTATTTGGATATCAGATTGTATTGTTGTTTTAATCTGCATGACATCCAACTGTTTCTTTTTAAATTTAATCTATATCGTTGCTTGGATCACTAATGGATCACCTTACAATAGGTCTGGGAAGAATCACACCAATGTTCTTCTGAGAGGAACAATATTCAGGAGTTTCAGTATTAATTTCTTCACTTATGGATTTCCGGTATTCATGTTTTCATACCTTTTAATATCTTCATTTATTTTGTTTGTTGTCTCTGTCTAGTTTAATTTTTAGTTCCTTTCATCTTCCTAGTAAACATAAATCATTAGAACTTCTAGTAGGAAACACCGAGTAGAAAATGAGCAAAAAAGTTGAATTGTTTTTATTCCACTGCTAATGCATACATTGATAGGCTTACAAAATTGCTTAATTAGAAAAGCAATAACTAGAGAATCCTAATTGAATAATCAAAGATACTAACAAAACTATCTAGGATACTAATTAGATCTAATAATATCTAAACATATCTCATAGATACTACATATCTATACTAAATATATTTCAACATTCCCCCTCAAGATGGACGAAAAATATCCATCACGCTCATCTTGTCACAACATCTAGCCAAATCTAGTGAACTAAGCCCTTAAGTGAGACAGTCAGCTATTTGCTCCTTAGTGGCTACATGTCCTAATTCCAATAGTCCACTATTCAGTTTCTCCTTGATGAAGAATCTGTTAATCTCCACATGCTTGGTTCTGTCATGCTACACATGATTGTTTGCAATACTGATTGCAGCTTTAGTGTCACATCACAACTTCATTGAAGCTTCTTGGTTGATCTTGAGCTCCATCAACAATTGAGAGGTAGATCTAGCAACCACAAGTTGTTTCTTGTTCTTCCAAGGGATCAAATTGCCTCATACAAACATGCAGTATCCAGACGTGGACTTCTTGTCATCAACATAACTAGCCACATCTGAATCACAATAGCCCTCAATGTCTATGTGTCAATTTCTCCCGAAGAACAACCCTTTTCCTGAACATGATACACAGCATCCATATGACCCTTTCCGAGATCATGCATGTAATGACTCACCACACTCACTGCAAATGATATATTTGGATGAGTGTGACTCAGGTAAATCAATCGGCCCACCAATCTCTGGTACCTCTCTCTATCAACTGGTTCTCCTGCCTTCGCACTCAACTTGGACTTCTGGACAACGAGTGTAACTACAAGCTTACATCCTAGCATGCCTGTCTCCATTAATAGGTCCAACACATACTTCAGTTGAGATAGGACAATCTCCTTTTCACCATGGACCACATTAATCTCAAAAAAATATCTAAGCTTCCCGAAGTCCTCAAATTCCTTTTCCATTATGACCTTCAGCTGAGCAATCTCACTATCATCATCATCAGTGATAATCAATCATATCATCCACATACAAAGTCAGTATCGTGGTATGATCTCCATTTCGTTTGAAGAATATAATATGATTGCATTGGTTTGCTGGTACCTCATGCCTACCATAGCTCTCCTAAACATGTCAAACCTGGCTTGAGGTGATTGCTTCAGCCCATAAAATGACTTCTTGAGATTACACACCTTATCAACTGTCTGATTCGTGTCAAATCCTGGTGGCACTTTCATGTACACCTCTAGCAACTCACCATGGAGAAATACGTTCTGCACGTCGACTTTGGTGCAACTTCCACCCTCCATTGGCGGCAAAAGAACCAGTGTTTGCACCGTACTCATCTTTGCCACGGTTACAAACGTCTCATCATAGTCCATGCCATAGGTCTGACTGTACCCCTTTGCCACTAGTCGAGCCTTGTAGGCTCAACACGGCCCTCTGGATTTTGCTTCATAGTGAAGACTCATTTGCATCCAACCGCTTTCTTGCCTGGCGGTAGAGGCACAAGCTCACACGTCTTGTTTTTGTCAAGTGCCCCAAGCTCTTCTAACATAGCTTGTTTTCACTTTGCATCCTCCTTAGCAATCTACCAACACTTAGGAACATAGACTATTCAAAGATGCAATGAACGTTTCATGTGTAGGTGATATGTTAGAATAAGAGACAAACTGGGCAATATCATGTGGGACGCGTGAGAAACCCCAACGATAAGGGGGAACCCCCGCATTGCTGTGAGTGGTTCATCGTATAGAAATGGGAGAGGTAGGAGAAAGAGGAATCATATCACCTGTGTTTTCCACATTTGATCGATTGTTCTGCACAAAACACACAACCAAATATTCTCAAAGGAAGAATATCTCCATTTACACCTCTTCATACCTCGAATGGAGTTTTCCAATCCAATACTCTCGATGGCATCTTGTTGATCAACTGGGTGACATTCAACACTGCTTGTCCCCATAGATGCTTAGAAACGTTCATAGAAATCATTGCACTCCTAGCTGTCTCAAGGAGATGCTTGTTCTTCCGTTCTGCTACACCATTCTTCTCTGGTGTATATGGACAAGTGGTTTGATACTGTATTCCTTGGGCTGACAAGTACTCACAAACGCTTTGTTGGTATACTTTGTCCCGTTATCAAATATCAATGCTTTCATAACCGCCCTATACTAAGTCTGAACCCCTTTGTGGAAATCTTTAAAGCAAGCAAACACATCGCTTTTGTTTTTCATCAAATAAATTCAGGTCACACGAGAACAACAATTTATGAAAGACAAAATATCTAAATTCATTCACAACAGTTGTGGGACTAACATAAGAGTTCCTAACATGTTTACCAAACTCACAAGCATCACCCGCAAGCTTGTCCTTATTAGCCTTTTCAAACAAATAGGGATACAATCGAATAAAAATACTGAAGGATGATTCAAATGCCTGTGATGAAGCAACAATAAATCCTCCACACTCCTTCCAACTGTTGATTTTACAATGGATGAGAGAGCTGAATCCATCCCCTCCCTATTCTAGTACCACAAGCGCTTATGTCATGTGTCAGTCCCAAGTCTCCTGCACGTCTGCTTCTCTTGAAAAACCACCTTAGAAATATCAAAAGAAACAACACAATTTAGTTGGAGAATAATGACATTTATAGAGACTCACAGGAAAGAAATGAACATGCAAAATATTGGTCAGAATTAGAGAGCTGGTATACTTGACTGTACCCTTACCAACCACCGGTTGGGCTGTGCCAACTGCCGTCTGAATGCTTTCTGGGACTGTCAGGCGAGTATAAGATGAGAGCTCCCTAGCAGCACCCGTCACATGTTTGTACGCACCAGAATCAACTATCCACTCACTCGGCCTAGTGGCTTGAATAGTGGCAAAGACATGTGCATCATAAGCATAATGGACAACCTTGTCCTTTTAAAAGATGAGGTAGATCCACCATCTACCGTGTCATCTACCACTCTCTTTCCATCACTTGCTGCCTTCTTCTTCACCAGCATATCAAGTATCACATTCTCTTCCTCCGAGAGAGCAACACCTGTCACTCCCCCATCATCCTTATCCTCTATCGTCATATTTGCTCGATAGCCTTCTCTTCCACCGCCTCTGCGGCCCCCACGGCCGCGACCACGACCTCCAGACTGGCCTCGACGACCCGAGTCCTTGTTCTTCTGTGGCTTGGGCATGCAACCTGCAAGTGGTCTACCTTGCCACAATTATAACACTCACGCGTCTCAACCCTAGACCTAGTGTTACCTGCATGAGAGACTGCCAATACCTTAGGAAATGTCCCTGCCTCAGCCTACAACACAATCCGGCTCTCCTCATGAATCATGGTCGAAACTACCTCCTCCCATACTTGAATCTTCGCCTGACCTAATATCATAGCGACTCTCTGCTCAAATGCAGGTGCTAGGCCTTGAAGAAACTCCATGGTCCTATCTTGCATGAGAACTCCATTACCTTACACACAGGACTGCAACCAGCATGCGATCTGAGGTGATCATGATCTAGCCAGAAACGCTCCACCTCTGTGGCATACTCTTGTACAGTCTTCTCTCCCTCCACTGTCGATAGATCCTCAGGTTGTTCCCTACTCCATCATAAGTCCTCTTGAGCTTCTACCAGACATCCTTGACTCGCTTTATGCCATCCACTGTGGATGTAATAGACGAAGTCAGTGAACTCAGAAGCCATATGTACACATTTATGTGAGTAGACTTTCACTCACTCTTCTCCAAAGAACTCTTAGCTAGTTCGAGTTTTTCTCCAGTCAAAAACTCCTCTAAGTTCTTTCCATCCAGTATGTATCTCACCCGACGATACCAGCTCAAATACGACGCTGGACCCTCAAGTTTCACATCCACCAGTGGAAGCTCTATCCTAGGATATGGCTTTGCTGCATTCTCACTCGCAGCCACGCTGAATGCTCTCATCAGAATCGAGACCTCTGACGCACTCAGTTTTCCCAAGATCTCCAACGGATTCTTGTCCTTGCCTGACGCGTCCTTTGTCATCGATTGCTATCTAATCTCCTTTCTTCCACTTCAAAAATTCAATCTCGCACTCTCAAAATCTAGATTCAACTCATCTCCACACTTTCTTCCCTTTGACCCGATCTCGATCCAATCAACCATCAAGATCAAGCAAATCCTAGGCGGATGAGTTGCTCAACGAATGTAGCCCACACACTACACAACCACGAACCCTAGACGGATTTGCTCCGCTACTCGTCTTCCCAAGCCGCGCCTCCTTTTCAATCTAGAGTTTTTTGCTTGTCGCCTTCTCTCCCAAGCTAGGAAAAATGGAGGACGTGGCGCTGAAGAAGAGTACAGCTACATGCGCGACTTATTCTCCCCTTTCGATCAGCACAGACACGATCTGGCTTATCTCCCCCTTCGCGATCTGGCGATGCGACCTGGTGAGACCCATGACTAGATCTGGGCTTGGCGATTCCTCGTAGCGATTCTGTTTTTTTTTCTTCTTTTTTTCTATTTACAGTAGAAAAATTTCTGATGGCCAACCCTAGGAGTTGTTGAAGCTCTAATATCAAGTAAAAAATGAGCAAAAAAGTTGAATTGTCTTTTATTTCACTGTTGATGCATACATTTATAGGCTTACAAAACTGCTTAATTAGAAAAGCAATAACTAGAGAATTCTAATTGAATAATCAAAGACACTAACAAATCTATCTAGGATACTAATTAAATCTGATCATATCTAAACATATTTCATAGATACTAATCATATCTTAGAAGATACTAAACATATTTCAACACACCGTTAGAAAGAATTTGTTGGAAATCATGTATTATCAAGATATTGCAAAGGAGTCACTCAGTCTATCCTTTTAATTATTGGTACTTGTAGGCTGTAAACATGACAACAAACACTTCTAAGTGATTTTTCCCTCTTTTGAGTTTTTGTAGTTTGTAACTAAAATGATTTCTCTAACAAATAATTTTTGCCTTGTAATGCAATGATCCTTGTACTGTATTGGATATTATGGTTAGCGTTGAAGTTTTATGTTGAGACTATTTTTACATGCTAGTTTGTGGATGTTGAGATTATATTGTGATGATGGCAGGTTTTGTTGCTTGCACTTTCATTTTGGAGCTTCAACTTCACTAGCATATGTGCATTTGGGTTGTTGGCATATGTCGGCTACATATTGTATGCTTTTCCGTCATTGTTTGACTTGCATAGATTAAATGGGTCCCTTCTGGTATTTATTCTCCTTTGGACAGCTAGCACATATGTTTTCAATGTAGGCTTCACATTCTTCAACAAAAAG
>CAXKVX010001688.1:0-148634 GCA_964058865.1 Eleocharis quinqueflora | reverse complement strand
ATGTGCTAATGTTCTAAACTTATTTAAATATCGTCTTCTTTTAAATTGGTCAAAGAAATATCTTAAATCTATAAGCATAAACCTTTAAATGTTCACTTTGGTTATTTAGATTTTGGTGAGGAAGGACTGTGTGAGGAAACGATATCCTCTGTACTCATTTTTTATGAGTGCTCTCTGCATCCATTAATCTGGATTGTCCGATTAGATTTGAACGGATTTGATTTTATAATACAAAAACTTCATGAATTATATAATTAACGGTCAGTCGTCCAAATTTCATCGGACGGTCCAAATTAACAGATGCCGAGTACCCATAAAAATGAGTGCAGAGGGTACGCTTCCCTGTGTGAGATATCTTTAATTTAAATTAAAAGTGTCTTTTGAACCGAAAATTGCAAGTTTTTGTTTGGATGTATATAGAAACAAGAGTTGTGAATACATAAAGGAAAATTGAATAAATTAATAATGTCTGATTTGAGTTGAATGAAAACTACCTTATGCATTATTACAAGTGAATTTTCTATGTGATATTGTTTATATTTTAAGCACTTGTCAACAGAGTCAATAATTTTGTAATTATGTATTTTTAGTCACATTTCACATGAGTTAAAGAATATTTTGACTGCCAATTTGTCAACCAACCTCAATTTAAAAATTTAGAAAAAAATACACATCATTCAGCGTGCTCAACATCATATTTATTTTACTGTTACATTGACATGTTCTAACTTGCTTTTTGTTGTCAATATAAATCTATCCTTATTTTTAAACTTGTGTGCATTTTTATGTGGCAATAGTAACATTGAAAGAAAATTAACCAATACTTCATCTCAAGTAGTAATTATTTATTTTTATCTACTTCAATTTTTACTCCTATAAGATCTTCACTATTTATTTTCAAAAGTTATAAGATATGCATTATGTTTTAATATAGCCGTTGTTATTTGCCTTACAGATACTACATATATGACTACAGAGTCTGCGATGCATAAAGAATCCTAGCAACAGTCCAATTAAAATACTAAATCCACGCATGTTGCCATGTTATGAAAAAGGCAATCTCTAGTTCTCGGGAAATAAGAAATCTACGAACTTTTACAAGAGAGCCATAAAACATTCAAATTGGTGACAGCCGTTCAGCTCCGCTTTAAGATTCGTGCTCAGGAATCCTGTGGATATACCACATAGAATATTGGAATGTGCTCCCGCCAGCCTGGATCGCAGTGTACAACAGCAAATTTGTTGAATCTACATGCTACAGCAGATGGACGGTTCGGATCGACCGTTAATTTCGCGATCGATCACTAGCGATAAAAATCACGAGAGCTTTTATATTTTGGCACGAATCTTGATGCAATCAGTAAAAATCGGACGGTTCAGGTGCTGCGCTACACCATCCCACGCAGCAACAGATCTGGCTCCTTGGATATCTCATATTCGATCTGAATCAGCTGCAGCGCACGTTCAGTGCAAGAAATCGTCATCTTTAAATTATATTTTGAGATTCGTGCAAATTAAATTTAAAAAATACAAATTTTTCAAATCAAATTCAGACCTTTTTTACTTACAGTGCAGTAAACTATGGTTTGATTTGTGCTGCGCGATAGCAGATTTGATTCATCATCGAATCAGAAAAAATCAAAATAATATATATTTTAAAAAATAGTTAATATAGCATCCCCTCACTTCCTGTCCTCCTATCGCGTCCCCCGCTACGTGATAAATAGTTACGTGATACAGTATAAAGACTTGTAACATTTAATATAAAGACTTCCATGTTAAAATGGAGACTGCCAAATAAAATATTATGTGTACATTTCCTGAGAAATGAAGACTGTCAAAAGTATAAAGACTTCGAATGTTAATTATAAAGACTTTCATGATACAGTATTCATTGCAGTATATAATTAACAAGGTAATTACAAATAAATACTACATGTCTTGAGAAATAAAAATTTGACACTCAATATTTATTATAATGAATTCAGTCCAATAGTATAAAGACTACTACATTTGAGTATAAAGACTTACATTCAGTATATAAAGACTACTACATTTGTCGTATATGAAAGGCGTGTAAGAAAGACTTATAAGAGGAGACAGTTAGTCGCTTCCTTTTCAGCGGGTCAACTGACACTTACTGCATTCGTCAGCATTCGTCACTGTGCTTAAATAAATACAAGTGCAGGAACCAATAAAAAAAGAAAAGACAATAATCTATGTTTTCACTGTCCCTTTTTAAGATAGGTGGTAAACGGTAAAGTTAAAGAATTTAATTATTTTAAAAAAAATAAGTAAGAGTTTAAGACGCATAAGAAGACTTCAAAGACTGAAATGATACTTTTTTCGAAATATAATAATATAGTTTTTAAAAAATAAAATATTTAGATTTCAAATTAAAGGTGAGACTTGATCCAACGATAAAATTATCGTCTTTTGATCAAGATGTCACGAATTTGAGTCGTAAAAAAAAACTCTTACAAAAATATAGAAAAAGAACTGCATACAGAGATCTCAAAGTGATCTGACCATTCTTCAAACCCGCACAAGCGAAATCTACGTGTACGAGCTACCTTAGCTCGCGAGTATAGATATTAACATCAATAATTTAGTTTTTGAAAGTTATTATAACCATATGAATTCATCTAGAATTACTATGAAATAATACCATTAAATTTAAGTTTGAAATACTAGTTTTGAACTACCTATTTCAAAATAAGTAAATGTTATTTCTATCAACATTTTTTATCGTCGGACGATTCATTTTGGAAGTTCCTTGCTCATTTTTTGGAAATCCCACAAATTGCATTGGAAAAATCTCATGCCCATGCTCATGTAATATCATCTCATAAATTCTTAATGGAAAATATTTTGGCGATACGACAATCAATACGTTCATTCATACGCATGTCGCTCTGCATGTTATTTGAGTTATTATACATGCTATTTTTTACTGAAAAGTTATTATGCATGTAGCATGTTATTGATTTGTTATGCATGATAAGAAAATAACAAGCATAACAATTCAAATAGCATGCATAATTATTTTCCAATAATAAAACATACATAACAATTCTTCTAACATATACGACATGCATATCGATGAACGTATCGATATATCAGCTTCCATTCGTAATATCATTTATCATACGAGAGAACAACCAAACAACTAATGAGTAATGACCTTACTTAAAAAATCATATGGCTGTGTTTGATTGTGGAGTAAATTTAATCCGGATTAAATTGCTTATTCCAAGTTAAAGTGGAGTAAGTTAATCATGTTTGGTGGATTAAGCTAATCCACCTAAAGAGGTGGAGTAACTTACTCCGGATTAAATTTAATCTTACTCTTACTTGCTCAATCAATTTTACTTCACGTTTGGTGAATTAAATGTGAAGTAAAAGAGTTAATTCACCTCTTACTCCACAACTTTTTTGACCATGATATGTTAGCCCAAGGGCTTAAAAGGTGGGAGAAATATGAGGCAGTCTTCTCTGTGGGCTTCTAGATCTATAATATCATGTGAATTATCTCAAGCTCAAGTTAGATTCCACTACGGCCAGAACCAACAACCCAACCATGTGGCGAGTCATAGTCTATGCAACTTGGACCTTAGAAAGTTGGAACCTCCACATCCCATTTCTAGGACTTTCACTGAAACTCTTTTGGTTGTTTACTCGATTCGTATCGTACTCGTTAAAGCGGATGTGAGTAAAGTATTTTTTTCGTTAACTTATCGGACATGAATATGAATAAGAAAAAAATATGTTAACTTATCGGATAAGGATACGTGTAAGAGCTATATCGTATATGTTACCCATCAGGTAAATTATATAAATATATATATTATAATTTATTTCATAGCTCGAAAATAATTAACTAAATTAAAATAAAAAAACTCAGCATTTCTAAAAAAAATCTATACATCATTGAAATATGCATGTCTTATTTTAGTATTAAATAATGCATCGTGTATATTGATAAAAAAAAATTGATTTTCATTCTATTTCTTTGATAATGTTTCATTAGTAAGTACTAAGTAGTATATTTTTGTTAGTAACAAATGACACGAGAAGAAATTTTGTGGTTTTTGTAATATCTAAAACGTTATTTATTGTTGTATTTTAGTAGTATATATTTATTTGATACTATTACTTAGATGTTCGACTTCCATTAAAAAAAAATCATTACCCTATCTATGTTATTTATTTATTTATTAATGCCTCTTTATATTAAAAAACCTCGATCAAGGAATGTTATTTAATTAACGAATTAGTGAATCGGATGCACAATCGATTCAACTTGCACATGTGACATTGGCCATGAGAAGTAAATAAATAATAGTTCTGTTTTAGCACAACTGTGTAAGGACTTTGATAAAATTTTGAGTAGATCTGTTGTCCGGTTTCATCTTTTCATGTGCCGTGATCATGGCAAGATGTGGAGTAAGTTTATCCCACATGGTCTTGTTTAGTTGTTTGTACTAAAATGATTCATTGTTCCTCTTCGGAACGGGATCTGGTGCTACGCGGGACAATGTAGCGCAGCATCTGGACCGTCCGATTTTCACTGATTGCATCAAGATTCGTGTCAAAATATAAAGACTCTCTGATTTCCATCTCTGACGGTCGATCGCGAAATTGACGATCGATCCGGACCGTCCACGGGTCCTTCCTCTTCATCTCACATTCTCACATTTAACAGTTCCAACCGTACAACAAATAAAAACCATTTGTACCAGTGATTTGAAATTGTAAAGATGTTAATAATATCATCTCGCTTCAAATATTAATAATTAATGTATTTTCGTTAATTTTAATTTTGAATGGATACCCTGATTATTTTTTTATCCGTCTGTAATGTATGCAAAATTTCGCATAGAAAAACTAAGGGTTCAAGCCCCTATTTGATTTTATTGAACTAATTAGATATTATAGCAAACACTTTTGGTAAAAGGAAATATAAGTCACGTCTTGAGCCTTGGGTTAAGAAAAAGAAAAGTAAAGTGGGAAGTTGAAATTTGGAATCAAGAAGTAATGTTAAATCAAAAGATAATTTAGAAATAAAAATTATAATGCCAGAATGTCCGACTTGCAAATATTCATGTTCCTCTTGATGTGATCTAGCAGTTTAGTATGTTGAGATCATTGCCTCTGAGAATCCTATTGCATTATCCCAACTTTTTTTTTTTTACAAGAAGTCTAAAAATCGAAAATATTTAAGAAATGTCAAACTAGTTTTGAAATTTAGGAGGACCCGGAACATAGATATCCGGCGAGGAACATATATATTTTGAAATCAATATATGAATGGTCATATATAAATTTAGAACTATTGACACCCCAAATTTTTCCTTAAAACACAGAGAAATTTAGAACTATTGAAATAGTCTATTAATTAATTAATTTAATACAATGCCATCTGTTTCGGCTGTCTGAATATAAAATTATTTTAAGCGGAAAGTGATAAATAATCTCTTCTTCAAAATAGATGGGATACTATCGTACACAAAAGGAGAGAAGTTATATTAGTATTTTGTATTCTTTTTATATTATACATTTCGATCTTAGAAATTTTCTTTGGTTTTACAAAATTTAAAAATAAGCCGTCTGTCGCCTGCAACTTAAAATAAATAATTGCGCTACAGGCTACAGCCTGGTAGCCCCACAACAAACATGGCCATGTTTTGTAATCCGACAGGGTGTACTATTACAACTATTTACAAGTCTAAAACTGTAATCTGGAAAAAAAAAGTATAGAAAAACAATAAAACTAGGCCAATGAGAAAGCTAACAGTCCTCAAATGCCAGAAAACTAGAATACCTGGCAGCCAGCTCAAACATTTTTTTATTCTTTTTTCCTTTTTTATCAGTTTTCAAGAAGAAATAAACAGCTAAGAAAATCAGCAAACGTGCAATCAACAAATCAGTTAGTTTCACTAGAAAATCAACTCTAACAGAGAGCAAAAAAACAGCCAAAATCACAAAACAAACTCAATTATATCATTTTGAAACCTAGCAGACAGTTGACCTAAAAAAACTAATCAATGGTCAAATTGGAATTTCACAGAAATTACTCGGTACCATATCAACACAGCAGCGATGGAAACACAAAAGATAAGCAAATCGGAACACAACAGCACAAGTTGATCAAACCATCAGTGAAACCTAGCAGACAGTTCACCTCAAAAAACTAACCAATGGTCAAATTGGTATTTCACAGATATTACTCCGTACCACATCAACACAGCAAGTGATGGAAACACAAAAGAGAAACAAATCGGAACACAACAGCATAAGTTGATCAAACCACAACACAAACCCTTTCCTCAAAAGTCCCTCTTAAGAAAACTCTCCAAGTACTTAAAAATATTAAATCAAACAGTACAATGAATTATTCAGCCTCCTCTTCTTCGAGCTCCTCTTCATCCTCGTACTCCTCCTCAGCAGTTGCGTCCTGGTACTGCTGATACTCGGCCACCAAATCGTTCATGTTGCTCTCAGCCTCAGTGAACTCCATCTCATCCATACCCTCCCCAGTGTACCAGTGCAAGAAAGCCTTTCTCCTAAACATGGCTGTGAATTGCTCGCTAACCCTTCTGAACATTTCCTGGATTGAGGTCGAGTTTCCAATGAATGTGGCAGACATCTTCAGTCCCGTTGGTGGGATGTCACACGAGCTCGACTTGACATTGTTGGGAATCCATTCAACAAAGTAGGAAGAGTTCTTGTTCTGCACCTGGAGCATTTGCTCATCGACCTCCTTGGTGCTCATCTTACCACGGAACATGGCAGAGGCTGTTAGGTAGCGTCCATGACGGGGGTCGGCAGCACACATCATGTTCTTGGAATCCCACATCTGCTGGGTCAGCTCAGGAACAGTGAGGGCCCGGTACTGTTGGGACCCACGGGAGGTGAGAGGGGCAAAACCAACCATGAAGAAGTGGAGACGTGGGAATGGGATGAGGTTCACAGCAAGCTTACGCAAGTCAGAGTTGAGCTGACCTGGGAAGCGAAGACAGCAGGTCACACCACTCATGGTCACTGAGATTAGGTGGTTTAGGTCTCCAACTGGTCACAAAAGAAAATAACAGTTTAATCTTTTAGAGTAATCGAGTTTCAGAAAAAAAAGCTGTAATAATAACAAAAGTAATGCCTTGATGGTTTTCAAGTTCTGAAGATGCAACAAGAATATTTTTCACTTCTTTGGGAATTCACCTGCTATTTCAAGATTCCATTAAGAGGTAATGCAGTACAGGAAATTCACACGAATGCCAACAGAATTTTATGTCAATATGCTTAACAGTATACTTCAATTCTTTGCATGTATCACACAAGAAATTGTTCAATGCCAACTGTTAACAAAAAGTTCAGCAAACAGCATGTACACAGAAAACTAAAATGCATATTTAAAATTCTATCAAATGCCTAAGTCAATACATAATTACAATGTCATGATTTTTTCAGATGACAGTGTTATAAATGTAAAAATTGAAAATCAGAAGAAAAGCTTACAGGTAGGAGTGGCAAGCTTGAGGGTACGGAAACAGATGTCATAGAGAGCCTCGTTGTCAAGAACCATGCACTCGTCAGCATTCTCAACAAGCTGGTGTACAGAGAGTGTGGCATTGTAAGGCTCGACGACGGTGTCAGACACCTTGGGTGATGGGAAAACAGAGAATGTCATCATCATCCTGTCGGGGTACTCTTCTCTAATCTTTGAGATGAGAAGCGTGCCCATACCAGACCCTGTGCCTCCTCCCAAGGAATGGCAAACCTGGAAACCTACAAACAACAACAACAAATTGATTATGTGAACAACATTGGTCCTTGGTTTTACTGAGAAAAAATACAGCTTAGTTTCTACCAAAAATGAAGGAGAAAGAGGACTAAAAAAGAATAGATCTATAAGTGTACGAGCATACAAGAGATGTTTCTCATTTTGCAATGAATGTACTACTATAAGTTAGATATGTAACAGCAGACCAGAATTTTTGCTATTTATTCTATCAAGTTCTGTACAAAATTGATGGCAAATTCAGCCATCTAATGCAAACTCAGAATATGAAGATCTTCAATTCTGGGAAATAGTTTTATCTAATATCATGAAGATCTACTACTAAGGTATCAGCAAAACAGAGATCTCTGGTTTATCGTTAGGAATGTTCACATATATATGCCTTTTCTGGAAATAAAATCCAAATTATGTCCAAAAAAACATAGATCTTCCGTAGAATGAAATATTTTTCAAATTTGCACAACCTTCACGGTTCTTCAAAAGGCTAATTTCAGATTTATAGAAATAAAGGATAACTGTCACCAAATATTAGAAAAATATTATTTCTCTTGAGACATTGCATTAAAAACCACACCAATTCATAGATCAGGTATGGAATTATTTCAGCATTCGACAATAAGATAGATTTGTCCAAAAATAAGCTTAAAAACCAAAGATATCCACAGAAAAAGCATGTAAAGAATACTACCTTGTAAGCAATCACAGTTCTCAGCCTCCTTTCTGACGACATCAAGCACCGAATCGATCAGCTCGGCCCCCTCGGTGTAGTGCCCCTTGGCCCAGTTATTTCCAGCACCAGATTGCCCAAAAACGAAGTTATCTGGTCTGAATATCTGGCCAAACGGACCAGATCGAAGCGAATCCATAGTGCCCGGTTCGAGATCCATCAACACCGCTCTTGGCACGTAGCGACCTCCGCTAGCCTCGTTGTAGTACACATTGATCCTCTCCAGTTGCACGTCGGTATCGCCGGCGTACTTGCCGGTGCTGTCAATGCCGTGCTCATCGCAGATCACTTCCCAGAACTTGGCGCCGATCTGGTTACCGCATTGACCTCCTTGGATGTGAAGAATTTCTCTCATTTTTTGAAGATTTTTTGAGAATTTTTTTTGGGGGGGTTTGATTTGAAACGGCGAGTCTGTGAGAGAAGAGGCAATGGGAAGGGAGAAAGTAGGGTTTCGTATTTTTATATGCGGGAGTGGGGTATGGTTACCGTGGGTCTTTGTGTGTGGTTAAACAGCTGGATTTAGGGAAATTGTTCATAATGCAATTTATTTGGGTGGATCAGGTGTTGTGTTTAATGACTGAACCATAATTAGAAATAGTGATTTTCTAACCTCACCAAAACTAATTTATCTTTCAACTTCAGTTGTTGCTTTCAAATTTTCAACATAGCAAGTTCAACAAAATACAGTTAATTCAACAGAATACAACAATCATAAAAGTTGAATGAAATACTTGATATATTTCTATTGAGATAAAAAGATTCATTGTTTAGAATATTACTATTAACTCAGTAAAAAAATTACTAACATTTTAATGAATTATAATTCTTCTTTAAAAACTTAATTATGTTGTTAAAAAATACTTTGATTTAACAATAATCACTCATTAGTTTATGAGACTTCTGATTAAAAACTATTTTTTTGTTTTTTGCCTTGAAATTATTTGTTTCATATTGTAATTGATCAAATGAATGATTGATTATTTAACCTAATTCAGATAACATAAAATATATATTACAACATCAATATTAAATTTAAAAAAATAAACTGCAGGCATTTTTTGATAAAATACATATGAATATATGATTCATCAATTCCAACTATTACACGAAATTGCCAATACATCTATGCAAATATCGAGTATTATCGCTCATTTATTGTCATACAACAGGTCTAGCCAATAAGCATCTCACGTTAACAAACATTAAACGGTGCGGTAAAATACACAGAGCAGTAAGCTCAAGAGAGGTGACCAGATCCGGGACCCGAATCTGCTGTAGCGCAGTAGCGTGCTACAGCAGATGGACGATTCGGATCGATCATCAATTTTCGAATCGACCGACAGCGATGAAAATCAGAGATCTTTATACTTTTGCACGAATCTTGATACAATTAATAAAAATCGAACGATTCAAATATTGCAGATACCATCCGCACAGCACCAGATCTGTTTCCGATTCCAGTACTTATCTTGAGATGATGACATGCGGAGATTCATCATTTATCTGCACAGAACAAAATTCCAAAAATGATAATGATAAGATCGGACGGCCTGGATTTGATTGGCGGTGACAACCTGGAATTGACATGATTGGCCGCGCACTATTTGTACAGCTGTCCTGTCAGATTTTGTTCCACAATAGTTTTGTTTGAGATGTAATTTATGGAATTAACCTGGTAAAGGGAAAATAGATTTCCCCATTAATCACAGTAGATCTGCTAACTAACTTTGATTAGTCCCACTAACTTTTTCATAAGCATTTCGGATTGTCGTTAAAAGATGATGCTATTTGAATTTCTACTAGGTATAGGTTCGCTCCGTCCGAAGGGAAAAAAATAAAAAAAAATTTGAACAGTAATTTTATTGTAGCAATTCACTGTTACAAATAACTGTAAATTCTACAGAAAATATCGAAGCTTCGTATTAGTTATATATATGAGAATATATGGAATGATTAATTCGAATCTGAATAGTACCGAGCTAGGTTGTTAGGTTGGTTGTATACTTCAAAATTCTGCTGCACGACGTCTATACGGATATGCGTGCGATACATTACGTGTCATATCGTATTATTTTAATATTGTTAACTGGGCGGATACGACAGGATATGGTTGGAATACGACACAGGATACGGCTGGGATACGACATGATACAATTGGGATATTTTTCAGTAATATGGTTCGACCTACAAACAAACTAGGCCTACGTCCACGAATCTCCCGAAACCAAAACTTCTTTTCAGGATCGATTCTACAAGATAACAATTGTTCTCACAGTTGCGAAACTTGTCTTTGATTTCTTCTCACATAAGAAAACCAATATTAGATGGCTACACAACTCTACAAGATAAACGTGTTCGATTGACAACACAATCAAAGACAAAAATGCACTACATGACTAAACAATGTAGTACACCAAATAAAGCTAACAAAGTTAGCAAACAAGTGTTCTCGGATTGACAATTAGACCATTTGACTATCATATGGCTCTCTTGATCAGGAAGCTGAATGAGAAGGCTTTAGTGTTATTTCTGGTGCTCAATTATGTGCTTGGAAACTTGGAGAAGACTTTCTTGATACTTCTGGTTCATATACCTAATATATATAAGCATGACACTTCTTGAAGTATTACAATATTTATTTTCCTCTCATATGTTACAGAATCTGTTGTAACAGGTTGGAGACATTCCCAAATTGCCCTTCTCTGCTTGGCTCACTGACTTTTGGACCCTCTTAGATAGGAACCCGTTGTGACGGGTTCGGGACCTATTGCGACGGTTGACAACCCATTATAACAGACGTGGGATGTGATACATTAACGTATGGCTCTGCCAATCCTGTAAAAAAAACTCATGTTTTCAGCACTTCTCCTCTTCAATCTATTGCAACAGATTAGGAACCCGTTGTGATGGGTGGGCAATCTGTTATGACGGGTAGAGAACTTATTGTGACGGGTTATTAATGTGTTATGGTAACACATGGCTCTGTGAAGCCTCTATTTTTGCCCATGTGACTTGATCTTGATATCGTTGTGATTGTTATGACTTGTACATGCGTTATTGAGCTTTTGCATCATCATATTGTACATGCATAAACTTGACACTCACCAAAACTCAATTGTGCAAGGTTAGTACTGATTTGTTTTGCAAATTGTCAAACAAAAGAAGAGTTTAATCCAACCAACTCCCTCTTTTTGCTCTCTCTACGATATAATTGTCAATCCGAAAACACTTCTTTTCTTTGCTAGTTTCTAGCCTTTGGTGCACTACATTTATGTTGTCAAGTAGTGCATATATGTCCTTGATTGTGTACTCAATCAGGCCGTTTAACGTGTAGAGTGGTGTAGCTCTTTGCATTGGTCTAGGAACCAAAGATTGGTTTGCTTATTGAGAAGAAATCAAAGATTGGTTCCGCAAATATAAAGAACACTTATTGCTTAGTGGAATCGGTCTCGGAAGCAAGTTTTGTTTCCGAGAGTCCCGTGGATGTAGGCCTAGTTTGTTTGTAGGCCGAATCACATTATATCGTGTGTTATTGTGTTATCTTGATTGCTCTTGCTCTTTACTATCTTTATTTACTATTCTCGCATTTGGTTATTTTTGAGTTGCTCAATTGCTCTTAGTACTTGCTTTCTAAAATTTTAGCTAGGTGATTAAGGTCTAAAAGTTTGAATTGTAATTGTTGTTGAAAACACTTCCGCCCTAATACTTGACCATAGTCTTTCCCCCAAGTCTCAATTCTAACAATTGGTATCAGAACCCACATGTTCATACCTAGCTAATTGTCAAAATCTTGATAGTTCTTGACATTGTCTTGTGAAAAATGGCACAATTGAAGTTTGTGAAAGAACTCTCAGTTTTTGGTGTAGGTTGTAAGAATTTTTCTTTTGGAAAAGATGGATAGGAAACTACCTTAGTCTACTTGAGCTTTTGAAGATTATAGAGGATGGTTGGACATTCAAATATGAAATTAGTGATGTAATCCTAACCAAAGAGTCAAAAGAACTCAAATATACAAATGACAATGCCACGAACACTGTACTTAGCTCAATTCACGAGTCTATTGCTTTATCTCTCACTCACTCCTCTAATGCCAAAGAAATATGGAATGCTTTAGTACTTAGATATGAGGAAAATGAACACATGAAAAAGACCCGTAAGGTTGGATTAGGAACACAATTAGAGAATATGAAGTTTAAAGAAAATGAGTTCTTTGAAAGTCTTTATCATAGACTCGTATCTCTAATAAATGAATTTATTGAAGTAGGATATAATATTTTTTATGAAGATTTTGTAGGTAAATTCTTAAGGATGGTGTCCAAGAAGCCTGATTGGGATGGCACCGTGAGCTCTATCGAAGATTTACAAGCCAAAGGACTCACCTATCAATCCGAAGAGGTGTATGCACAACTTTACTCACATGAGAAGAATCATAAGGAAGTAAAGTGCAGAACCTCAATCAAATCATTGGTCTTGCACGCACAATCTACATACAATCTATCTTACAAATTCGAAGCAAGCAAAGTGGTCTACTAAAACCTCTACCAAGTACTCTCCAAGGACAAATATCTACTCACCAAACTAGTGAAAGAAGGAACAAAATTTGAAAGGAAATTAAATGAGGAGAGATGAGTTCAAGGCAAGAAGGTCGTATGCTTATCATGCAATAAGGAGGAACATAACATTTCAAAATTGCTATGTCATCTTTCCTTAAAGGAGAAGACTACAAGAATGACGTTTTAAGAGAACTAACAAGAAAGCCATGCCAGCAACTTGGATAAGCAAATCCGAAGAAAGTGAAGACGAGGAAGAGGAAGTTAACCTTGGAGAAGGAGAATTTGAAAATAAGCTAGCCCTCATAAAAAAGAAACCAAGGACATGCTTGGAGATAGCCCTTGAGATCATAAAAGAACGAGGGATGACGGATTCGGAGAAGTTCACATCTTGAAGCAAATGGCTCAAGCTAAAGACTATTATGCAAGAGAGCAAGAAGAAGCCTTAATGAGAGGTGAATTCCCAAGGATAGTTACTTCCAACAAGGTGGAAAATCATTCGACACTTGCAAAGTTGGATGATGCAAAGCAAATCGAGAAGCCTTTAAGTCTCACAAGAATAGATGCTCAAGCACAAGAGAAAACGACTAAATTGAAGGCTAAGACTACAAGTGATCAAGAATTAGAGGCCTCCAGCTGTGCTAATACGGTAGTATTTGACCTCTCTAAGTATCATGATGAGTCTAATGATGATGAGTTTTCTGATTTGGATAAAAATCAAGTCGTTTAATGTGACTAAACTTAAAGAGTTACTTGATGAGTCCAAAAAGTTTATGGATGTTAAAGATGCTATGATCAATGATCTTAAGTCTAAGATTGAATTGCTACAAATTAGAGTTAATGACATTGAGACCAAAGTCAATTTAGAAAAATAAAAGGAATTAAAAGAAGCACACCCTTGGGCTTCTAAATTTGTTAAGTTTGTTAAATCTTCAAACAATGACATTAAATTGAATATGATAATATGTATATTGGTCAAGGTCCACATGATACGGTCTTAGATTTGTAAAGGAACAACCTTCTAAAATTCAAAAGCAACCTAAGCCAAATGACAAACTTATTCGAGCTAAGAACCATACCTATAAGTATGACAAAAGATACAATAAGAAAATCATATTCACCAAACCTAATTCTAAAGATGTGGTAAACAAACCTAGAGTTAGAAATGATTATAGGATTACCAACCAACATAAAGCTCATCCACCAAAGCTTTATGTTAAGAATAAGTATGATAGATCTACACAAGAACTATAAACTTGGTAATAATTTTCAAAGGAAAATGTATGATAATGTTTTTCAACCAAGACATAACCCTAGAAATGCAATGAATGATCATAAGAATTTTAGTATAAATTTTCAAAGAAAGAGATATAATGGGCTTAATCAATCAACATCTCATCCAAAAAACATAAGAAATTTTCATGATAAATATAAATTAGTGATGAGCTATTGGAGACCAATTAATAATAACAACCATGATCATAGTAATATTAACTCTAAGACAAATATTTTATTCATTTTGTCTGAAGTTTGGACATCAAGAACGTTTTTGTCATTTTAGAAAAGGGAAGTTTGTAGAATTACTTGCTCTTCCAAGCACAAGTGGTACCAAATTGATTGGAGTCACTAGACTCCCCCAAGTTTGATTCTCATTTTTGTATATTGTGTTGAGGGAGAGTCATGTAGCAAAATGTATGATTCAATATCTCTTTTGATTGAATTATATGTTTTGTGAACTTCAATTGATTTTTTTAATCCAAATCACCACTTATTCTGAGCATTTGCATGAGTATAAACATCATATGATAGTTGAATTAAGCCATATTAATATTAAAAACCAAATTTGAAGCATAGCAGCAAATTAAAACTCAATTAATTGCACAAATGAGTGCATGCGTTGTGGGATTTGTTACAACGGGATGTGAGCCGTTATAACGGCTGAGAACCTATTATAACAGATTAGAGGATCAAAACTAGTCGTTGGAGGTTTAAATTACTGAGGCGTTATAGCAGAGAGGAAAGAGAGGCGTTATAACGGTTTTGAACCCCATTATAACGCGTCAGTAACTTGTTGGAACGGGTTGCTGTAACGGTTGAAGAATTTTTCAGTTATTTAAGGCATTCCTTCCTCTCTAAGAGTCTCTATTCTGGCCAAACTGAAATTAGACCTTTCAATTGTATTCTTGCTGAAACTCTAGCTCCAAAAACTCTATAAATTCTCCAAAATTCTCAAGAGATCAATCGATTTTCTACAGTGTTCAAGCAACTCTCAAGAATTCATCATGTTTTTCGTAAGTTTTTCTTAGTCCTCACCTCTCTCATGGTGCCTCCAAAATTACCAATTGTGTACAATAAGTAAATAAAGGAGGTGGAGAAACAATTGGAAAAAGAAGAAACCAGAAAGTCTTGGCACAAAGGGAGAATATTCCCTCTCTTACATACCAACCCGGTATCGGTACAAGTTCCAACTCGGGTACTAATCATACACCTCCACCATCCAATTCAGAGCCAAATCCTTCATCATCTCAACTTACACAAAACCCTTCTTCTTCTCAACCGGAACAACAAAGAGCTTTTAATCCTTGGGCCAATTCATCACAAAACCGAATTCTATATCGGTCGACCCTTGAATTTTCTACTTTCCATAGCACCTTAAAAAATAGACCCATTTTTTATACTTTTGTGTTCATGATAAATGTGAACAATCAAATAAGTGAATGGGAGTTCAATCAATTGATTTTTGGGCATGAAGACCCTTGATTGAATTTAACCACCAATTTGCATTAAGTCTGGTAAGGGTTTTGTATGCCAACATGAGACTAACCAAAGAACCATATGGGGTAACCACCTATTTTTACGGTCAAGAAAATCCCCATTAATGCTGAAACCTTAGCCGAAGTCTTTGGTATTGTTGATAATGGTGAGAAAGTAGATGTATACCACAAATATACTCAACATGAACAATCATTTACCGAATACAAGAGCTGGTTAGGTGCCCAAGACCCACACAAAGACCATTCCGACTCTAAACTTCTCGCATTCCATAGGTTGTTGTTTCTTCTCATAAACAACATTCTAATACCCGAAAAGATCTTAAAACCAACTTTGAACACACCAATGGATTTCTCCTTAGGCATCTCATTGCCAAGGACAAAGTGGTAGACATCCCTTTCATTATCCTAAACCACATGAGAACCACTCTAACCAATAAACAAATGAGCTTACCATACCCTCATCTCTTGACTCGGATACTTATACACAAGAATATCATCATCCCTATCAATCCAAAGGAGCCCAATCTGATCATCTACCTATCGGCTAACCTAATACCTTCCTTGGAAATAATGCTTGGATCAAAAGGAATTTGACTTGGCAACCGAAACCCAAGCCAATGAATGAGTGAATAAGGAATGAGCGAGCATAACCCAATCAATACACTGATCCAGATGTTCCACAAGTCATGGAGGAAGAGCCCACACCGAGTATCCCTCAAGCCAAGACCTCTTCATACATGCCATCTCCACTCTATCAAGGATATCAAATCCCTCAAGATCATTCTTCGTACACCCCTCAAATATTCAATCCAATGCCTCAATATAGCTTCTCAATGATTGAAGAAGGAACTTACTATGTCTCTCAACAAGTGTACCACTTGTCTCTATACAACAAGTACAACTCTGCTAGAGTGCATGAGATATTTGATAATCAAAATGAGTTCAATTCTATGGTCCGAACCAATTGGAATCAACAATTCGAGACTTGGAATGATTGTTCCGACCCTACTAGACCCGGAGCTCAAATGGAAGGGGCACATGAAGGAGTTACTCAACTCAACCCGGAGGATGACCTTCAAGAGAGTAGTGATGATGAGTAGGAGTAAATTAGGGTTATATATTCTTTGTATTTTGCTATGCTCCTTGGATGATTTTCATGTTTAATTATGATGTTTGTATGCATGATCTTGAAGGAATTTCTATAGCCATGCATTACTGTAACGCACTAGAGAGGCGTTATAACGCCTCGTCCACCCATTATAACGGGTTCCTGCTCAGGATGGCCCAAAAGTCAGTCAAAGAATCGTAGAAGGGAAATTTTGGAAAGGTGCCAACCCGTTGTAATGGATTATGTAATGCGTCACAAAAATGTGTAACGTTTCAGGCCATTTTCAAGACTCCAAGACTCAAAGAAGTGCTCAGCCTATATATACATTGGGGATACAAACCTGAAAGATATCTGAAACCCTACACAAGCTTTCAAGCATCAAATTGAGCACCAGAAAGAGCAACAAAGCCGTCTCATATAGCTGCCTAAACCTGAGAGCCTTAGGATAACTTCCATTGTCTAATTGTTAATTTGAGAACACTTCTTTTCTTTGCTAGTTTCTAGCCTTTGGTGCAATACATTTGTGTTGTCAAGTAGTGCATCCCTGTCCTTGATTGTGTAGCCAATCGAACTGTTTACCGTGTAGAGTGATGTAGCCTCTTGTATTGGTCTAGGAATCAAAGATTGGTTTGCTTATTGAGAAGAAACCAAAGATTGGTTTCGCAATTGTAAATAACACTTATTGCTTAGTGGAATCGGTCCCGAAAGGAAGTTTTGGTTCCGAGAGTCTCGTGGATGTAGGCCTAGTTTGTTTGTTGACTGAACCACGTTATATCGCGTGTTCTTGTGTTCTCTTGATTGCTTTTGTTCTTTACTCTCTCTCTTTACTATTCTTGCATTTGATTATTTTTGAATTGCTCAATTGCTCTTAGTACTTGCTTGCTGAAATTTTAACTAGGTGATTAAGGTCTAAAAGCTTGAATTGTAATTGTTGTTGAAAATGCTTCCGTCAAATACTTGACCTTAGTCTTACCCCCAAGTCTCAATTCTGACACAAGATACTAGGAGCTCACCTAAGAATTGACATGTCCCACTATTACTTTTCCTATATATACGATCACCAACAAAGTCTGCATCGGTATACCTTATTAGATCTAACTTAGTGGTACGCCCATACCAAATACCATGATTAAGTGTACCTTTAACATAGCACAAGATTCTTTTGATGGCTATCATGTGGTATTCCTTTGAACAAGCTTGAAACCTTGTGCATAGACACACGACAAATATAATATCCGGTCGACTTGTGGTTAGGTAGAGAAGACTTCCAATTATGTCTCTATATTGTAAGATGTCGCTCAGTTTCTCACTTCATCAACTCCAAGACTTGTGTTGGTTGCCACAGGTGTCTTCAATGGTTTGCTATCTTCAAATCCAAAACTCTTGACAAGCTCCTTAGCATATTTAGATTGACTTAAGAAAATCTCTTCATCATTTTGCATGATTTGTAGTCCAAGGAAAAAGTTGAGCTCTCTCATCATGGACATTTCATACTTTCTATTCATGAGCTTAGAGAAATTCTCTGCAAGCAAGGTATTAGTAGACCCAAAAATAATATCATCCACATAAATTTGCACTAAGAGAGTATCATTTTTATCTTTCTTTGTAAAAAGCATTGTATCTTTTAAGGCTCTTTTAAAATCATTCTCAATAAAAAACGTACTTAACATATCGTACCATGCTCTGGGAGCTTGTTTTAGACCATGTAAGACTTTATGTAGTCTATAGACATGGTTAGTGAGAGAAGGGTGTTCAAAACCTTTTGGTTGGGAAACATAAACTTCTTCATTAATAAACCCATTTAAAAATGTACTTTTAACATCCATTTGATATAACACAAATTTCATATGAGAAGCATAAGAAACAAGCATTCTTATGGACTCCAAACGTGCTACAGGTGCAAATGTCTCATCATAATCAACCCCCTCTTGTTGAGTGTACACTTTTTGCAACAAGACGTGCCTTATTTCTAACAATGGTACCAAACTCATCATTTTGTTTCTATAAACTCATTTTGTGCCAATGATCAGTTTGTAGGTTTTGGTACTAAGGTCCACACTTTGTTTCTTTCAAATTGGATATGCTCTTCTTGCATAGCAAGAATCCAATTGGGATCTTGATTGGCTTATTTAAAGTGTGTGGGTTCAAGTTGTGACACAAAAGCACAATGAGATACCATTCGATTTAACCTAGAACGAATTGTGACACCAACTCTTGGGTCACCAATAACATTATCTAAAGGGTGAAAATTGACCTCCTTAAGCACTTCGGGTGCTTGATACTCCGGTTGAGCTGGTAAGACATCTTTCCTTTGAATCTCCTCATTTAGCATGTTTTCTTCTTCATAGTTGTTTTCCAACTCTCTTGAGGTTTTTTCATTCAATGTGTTTGACTCTCCCTCAACTATATCACCATGAGATTCTTCAACACCATCTTCATTGAGTATAATTCTTCCTTGCACAAATTCCTTATGTCTTGCATCTTCTTGTGTAGAAATCATCATTTGAACAATTGTACCTACAACATCCTTATACTTTTCGGCCATATTAGTAATACCTTCATCAAACTTGATATGTCTAGACTCAACAATAGTTTTCGAGTGAGGTAAATACACTCCATAAGCCCTACTTGTAGATGAATAGCCTGCAAAAATTTCTTCTAAAGATCTTGAATCAAATTTACCCAAATTTAAAGATTGATCAAGTACAAAATATTTTTGATCCAGATACCATAAAGTAAGAAATGTTAGGCTTATATCCTTTGCGAATTTCATATGGAGTCTTGTTGATCAAAGGTCTAACATATACCCGGTTAATGATTTTACATGCAGTATTTACCACTTCGGCCCAAAGAAATTTTGGTGTCATGTACTCATTTAGCATTGATCTTGCAAGCTCAACTTTTGGTTTTTACGCTCAACCACTCCATTTTGTTGAGGGGTTCTTGGTGGGGAGAACTCATGCTTGTAACCATTTTTAGAGCAAAATTCGTATAACCTTGAATTTTCAAATTCACCACTATGATCACTACGAATGGAGAATATTTTTACCTCTCTTTGGTTCTCAACTTGTGAACAAAAATCAATAAAATATTCACAAACCTCTTCTTTGTATCTCAAAAAGTTTACCCGAGTGTACCTACTAAAGTCTTGCACAATTACAAATAAATATCTTTTCTTGGCTAGGCTAGGTATGTTAATTGGTCCAAACAAGTCCATGTGAATAAGTTCTAATGGACTTTTAGTTGAGATCCTTTAGGCTTAAAACTAGTCCTGGTTAGTTTACCTTTCATACAAGCATCGGACATGCTATCAACATTTATCCTAGAGATTGGTAAACTACGAAATAACTCAAGATTGACTAGATTCTTAATAGAGTTCAATGAGGTATGACCTAACCTTTGGTGCCACAACCATGAGTTGGAATTAGTTGCATTTAGACAAAATTCACCGCTGATAAAATGGTTGCTATGAAGGTAGTAAACATTCTTGATTCTCTCACCGGTATAGACTAACTCATTGGTATGGTTATGGTACAATGAGCACTCTTAGTCATTAAAGCTAATGTGAAAATCAACATCACACAACTTATTACTTACACTCAATAAGTTGAAATTTAAACTATCAACTAGGTATACATTATCAATGGTCACATCGATATTATCAATTGAACCAATTTTAATGATCTTACTCTCACGTTCGTTACTTCCAAAGATGACTTGACCTCCATCAAAAGTCTTAAGACTTTTAAAAATAAATTTGTTGCATGTCATGTGGTGTGAGCAGCCACGCTTTATAATTCAAGAATATCTTTTATATGATGAGACCAAACATACCTATGTGTTTTTGAAAAAGATATGTAATTACTAATTTGAAAATCTTTTTGAGATCTTACTTATTGAAATACTCAAGATTAACCAAGTTTAATTAAGAGGTTTAGGAACCCAAACATAAATTATTTTATGTTTGTTTCTTTTGAAAGGACATTCAAAGGTCATATGGCCATGATGGTTATAATGATTACAAACAAGACTTGATTCATTTGATATCCAAGGTATCTCTATTGCGCAAACATGATAAGTATTATTTTTGTATTTGAAACAAGCTTTCTTATGGTAATGTCTTTTAATTTCTTTACTTCTAGATTTCTTGTAATAAATCCTCCTAGAAGTATTAACCTGAGAATTGTTGATATAAAACTTTAGAATTGGCATCAGTTTGTTTATTAGTTTAACCTTCTTAACTAATGTACTAGTACCCAAATTATCATTATTTCTATATTTTGAGCACTTATTGAATGATAATATTTTATCATATCTAAAGGCATGATGATGGCTCTTTCACTTAGATTGTTTTACCTTTTTATTTATTATAGTTGGTTCACAAGTTCCTACATTCAAAGATTTGACTTTTGATACATTCATCACTTCGCATTTAGGCTCAAGATGATTCAATTTTGATTTCAAATCACAAATTCTTTTCAAAAGCACATTAATCTCTTCATCTTTGTTATCTAAACTTATTCTTCCTTTATCATATTTGACTCGTAACTCATATTCACTAAAGGTAGTTTGGTCATCATAAAAAGTTTTTCATTCTTGGTCATAGACCTCACATCTTACCTACATGAGTTTAGATATACCTTTCATTGCTTGTAGGATGATGGTGTAGTTATGATTCCTCTTTCTTCAAATTATTTCTCATTGATTTTTTTTGTGAAGACTTGAGTAATTTCATCATCTAATCCTTCTATTATTTTGCTCTCCAAAACTTGCTCCTTGTAATGAGATCCTTTTCTTTCTCCATGATGATTGTAGCTTCATCTTTATGATCCACTACACTTAAATCACACTTGTTAGAATAATATTACTACTAGAGTTTGAAACCCGGACAGGTCTACCCGCCCGTGGACCCATCCTTGCCCGGACCGTGTTCGACCTGTGCCCGTGCCCAGATCCGACCCGACCCGTGGATCCCGGATCCACGGATCTAGCACGGGTTGGGTTGGCCCCAAATCCCCCAAACCCGTGGATCCGTTCAGAAATTCAAAAAATTCAAAAAAATTCAGAAAAATTCGAAAAAAATATATTAAAATAATGTGCAGAATTTTTTTAATTCGAAAATTCGAAAAATAAAAAAATCAAAAAAATGGACGGATCCGAACCCGACCGCCCCGTGCCCGACCTGCCTCGACCCGACCCGCCCGAGTTTATCACGGGTCGGGTTGGGAGTTTTGGGTTCGGACCCGTGGAGACTCGCCCCATTGGACTCGTGGACCCATCGTACCCGTGGATCCGTGGATCCGGACTGGTCCGATCCACGGGTACCCGACCCGCCTCGTCTTTAATTCTCTAATTACTACCAACTGCCTTAACAAGTATATGCCATATTTCAAAAGCAAGGTTAGAATCAATAAGAGTTTCACCTTCGACTTGTCCACAAAATTCAATATGAGATACGAAACATAACTATTGTCTAAAGTCCCAGAGGATGACTCTTTAGTGGCATAAAAAGTTTCTTTATCAAGTGTATACAAAAGATCATTTCCACTTAAGTATTCTTGCATTGCCTTTTTTCAAGATTCAAAATTTCCATTTCGACAAGTTTTTTTGGGTTCAACCATATTAGTGTTAGAATTAATGATGATCAATTTAGTTAGAAGTGAAACTTAGGGCCCTGATATCAATTGTTAGAATGGAGGTATAAGGTCAAGTGCTAGTGTGAAAGCATTCTTAACAATTACAATTCAAACTTTTGCACCTTAATCACCTAGTTAAAATCACAAGCAAGCAAGTACAAAAAATAATGAGCAAATCAAACAATAAAGTGCAAATATATTAAAGAGATATAATGTAAAGAGCAAGAGAGATCAAGAGAACACAAGAACACACAATATAACATGGTTCAACCTACAAACAAACTAGGCCTACGTCTACGAAACTCCTGGAACCAAAACTTCCTTCCGGAACCAATTCCACTAGATAACAAGCATTTTTATAATTGTGCAACCTATCTTTGGTTTCTTCTCACATAAGAAAACCAATCTTAAATTCCTAAACCTATGCAAGAGACTACACCACTCTACAAGGTAAACATGTCTAATTGACAACACAATTAAGGACTGAGATGCACTACTTGACTACATAATGTAGTACACCAGACAAAGCTAGGCAAACAAGTGTTCTCGGATTAACAATTAGATAATTTTTCTATCATATCACTCTCTGGATAAGACTTTAGTGCTTTTTCTGATGCTCAATTTTGTGCTTGGAAACTTGAGGAGGGCTTTCTTGATACTTCTGGTTCGTACCTCCAAGGGATATATAGACATGACACTTCTTGAAGTCTTACAATCTTGATTTTCCTCTCAGCTGTTACAAAAAATAAGGAACCCGTTATAGGATCCGTCGTAACGAGTTGGAGACATTCTCAAACTGTTATTCCCTGCTTGTCTCACTGACTTTTGGGCCCTCCTAAACAGGAACCCATTGTGACGGGTTGGCAACCTATTATTACAAGTGTGGGATGCGTTACAGTAACGTATGGCTCTGCCAATCCTGTGAAAAACTCCTGTGTTCAGCACTTCTCCTCTTCAATCCGTTGCAACGGATTGGGAACCCATTGTGACGGGTGAACAACCCATTATGATGGGTGGGGAATACGTGGTGACGAATTGTCCATGCATTATGGTAATGAATGAAGTAATCGAATCTGAAACACTTCTAGTAGTAGGATAAAATGCTTTGTGTCGTTTTTTCTTTAATGGTTATGACCCATAAATGAACTAATCTAATCAGAATCACTCATAAATTAAGTACTCAGACATGAAACACATAAAGTGGTATTCAATGCTTCTTCGTGGTGTTTTGGTGAATGATTACAACACTTAAATGAAGTACTCGGAGAAGAAACTCTTCTCACAATAAGATATGTTGCTTTGTGGAGTTTTCTTGAAAGGTTACAGCTCATAAATGAAGCTCCCATAAAATACACTTCTCATAGTAAGATAAGATGCTTTGTGTTGTTTTATTTAATGGTTAGCTCCCATAAATAAAGTACTCTAATCAGAAACGCTTCTCATTGAAGCATAAGATGCTTGTGGTGTTTCCTTGAATGGTTACCACCTATAAATGAAGTAATTGAATCTGAAACCCTTCTTGTATTAGGATAAGATGCTTTGTGGTGTTTTCTTAAATGGTTACGACCCATAAATAAAGTAATCTGATCAGAATCACTCATAAATTAAGTACACAGACAAGAAGCACATAAAGTGCTATTCAGTGCTTCTTAGTGGTGTTTTGGTGAATGATTACAACACTTAAATGAAGTACTCGGAGAAGAAACTTTTTTCATAGTAAGATATGATGCTTTGTGGAGTTTTTTTGGAAAGGTTACCACTTATAAATGAAGTACTCTGATACAAAACACTTCTCATAGTAGGATAAAATTCTTGGTGGGGTTTTCTTTAACGGTTAGCACCGATAAATGAAGTTCTATGATCAGAAACGCTTCTTATTGAAGAATAAGATGCTTTGTGGTGTTTTTTTGAATGGTTACCACTCATAAATGAAGTAATCGGATCTGAAACACTTTTAGTAGTAAGATAAGATGTTTTGTGGAATTTTCTTTAATGGTTACGACTCATAAATGAAGTAATATGATCAAAATCACTCATAAATTAAGTACTCAGACATGAAGCACATAAAATTGTATCTGTGCTTTTTCGTGGTGTTTTGGTGAATGATTACAACACTTAAATGAAGTACTCGTAGAAGAAACTCTTCTCATAGTAAGATATGATGCTTCGTGGAGTTTTCTCGAAAGGTTACCACTCATAAATGAAGTACTCTAATAAAAAACACTTATCATAGTAGGATAAGATGCTTTGTGGTGTTTTCTTTAATGGTTAGCTCCCATAAATAATGTATTTTGATCAGAAACACTTCAGAAACACTTCTCATTGAAACATAAGATGATTTGTGATGTTTTCTTGAATAATTACCACCCATAAATGAAGTAATTGGTTCTGAAATAATTCTCGTAGTAGGATAAGATGCTTTGTGGTGTTTTCTTTAATGGTTACGACCTATAAATGAAGTAATCTGATCAGAATCACTCACAAATTAAGTACTCAGACATGAAGCACATATAGTGGTATTCTATGCTTTTTCGTGGTGTTTTGGTGAATGGTTACATGACATAAATGAAGTACACGGAGAAGAAACTATTTTCATAGTAAGATTTGATGTTTTGTGGAGTTTTCTTGAAAGGTTACCAATCTTAAATGAAGTACACTAATACAAAATACTTCTCATAGTAGGATAAGATGCTTGGTGGTGTTTTCTTTAACGGTTAGCACCCATAAATGAAAAACTGTGATCAGAAACACTTCTCATTGAAGCATAAGATGCTTTGTGGTGTTTTCTTCAATGGTTACCACCCATAAATGAAGTAATCGGATCTGAAACACTTCTCGTAGTGGTATGAGGTGCTTTCTGGTGTTTTCTTTAATAGTTACGACCCATAAGTGAAGTAATATGATAAGAATCACTCATAAATTATGTACTCAGACATGAAGCACATAAAGGAGTATTCTATGCCTTTTCGTGGTGTTTTGGTGAATGGTTACAACACTTAAATGAAGTACCCGGAGAAGAAACTCTTCTCATAGTAAAATATGATGCTTTGTGGAGTTTTCTTGAGATGTTACCACTCATAAATGAAATACTCTGATAAAAAATACATCTCATAGTAGGATAAGTTGCTTTGTTTTGTTTTCTTTAGCGGTTAGCACTCATAAATGAAGTACTCTGGTCAAAAACACTTCTCATTGAAGCATATGATGCTTTGTGGGGTTTTCTTGAATGGTTACCACCCATAAATGAAGTAATTCATTCTGAAACACCTCTCGTAGTAGGATAAGATGCTTTGTGGTGTTTTCTTTAGCAGTTAGCTCCCATAAATAATGTACTCCGATCAGAAACACTTCCTGTTGAAGCAAAAGATGTTTTGTGGTGTTTTCTTGAATGGTTACAAACCATAAATAAAGTAATTGGATCTGAAACAATTCTCGTAGTATGATAAGATGCTTTTTGATGTTTTTTAATGGTTACGACCTATAAATGAAGTAATCTAATCAGAATCACTCATAAATTAAGTACTCAGACATGAAGCACCTAAAGTGGTATTCTATGCTTTTTCGTGGTATTTTGGTGAATGGTTACAACACTTCAATGAAGTATACGGAGAAAATACAATTTTCTTAGTAAGATATGATGCTTTGTGGAGTTTTCTTGAAACGTTACCACTCTTAAATGGAGTACACTGATACAAAATACTTCTCATAGTAGGATAAGATGCTTGGTAGTGTTTTCTTTAACGGTTAGCACCCATAAATGAAGTACTATGATCAGAAACACTTCTCATTGAAGCATAAGATGCTTTGTGGTGTTTTCTTCAATTGTTACCACCCATAAATGAAGTAATCGGATCTGAAACACTTCTCGTAGTAGTATAAGGTGATTTGTGGCGTTATCTTTAATGGTTACGACCCATAAATGAAGTAATCTGATCAGAATCACTCATAAATTATGTACTCAGAAATGAAGCACATAAAGTGGTATTCGAAGCCTCTTCGTGGTGTTTTGATGAATGGTTACAATACTTAAATGAAGTACTCGGAGAAGAAAGTCTTCTCATAGTATGATATGATGCTTGTGGGGTTTTCTTTAATGGTTACGAACCATAAATGAAGTAATCTGATCAGAATCACTCATAAATTAAGTACTCAGACATGAAGCACAAAAATTGGTATTCTAAGCCTCTCCGTGGTGTTTTGGTGAATGGTTTCCACACTTAAATAAAGTACTCGGAGAAGAAACTCTTCTCATAGTAAGATATGATGTTTTGTGGAGTTTCCTCGAAAGTTTACCCCTCATAAATGAAGTGCTCTCATAGAAAACACTTCTCATAGTAGGATAAGATGTTTTGTGGTATTTTATTTAATAATTAGCACCCATAAATAAAGTACTCAGATAAGAAACACTTCTCGTAATAGGATAGGATGCTTTGTGATGTTTTCTCGATTGTTTACCGTTCATAAATGATGTACTCAAACATGAAGCACATATAGTTGTATTCTATGCTTCTTCGTGGTGTTTTAGTGAATGGTTACCACCATTTATGAAGTTCTCAAAGGAGAAACACTACTCGTAGTAGGCTATGAGGCTTTGTGGAGTTTTGTTAAGCGTTACCACCCATAAATGAAGTAGTCCGATCTAAAACACTTCTCGTAGTAGGATAAGATTATTTGTGATGTTTTCTTTAATGATTAAGACTCTTAAATAAAGTAATCTGATCAGAATCACTCATCAATTAAGTACTCAGACATGAAGCAAATAAATTGGTATTTTATGCTTCTTCGTGGTAATTTGGTGAATGGTTAAAACACTTAAATGAAGTACTCGGAGAAGAAACTCTTCTCGTAGTAAGATATGATTCTTTGTGGAGTTTTCTCGAAAGGTTACCACTCAAAAATGAAGTACTCTCATAAAAAACACTTCTCATAGTAGGATAAGATGCTTTGTGGTGTTTTCTTTGGCGGTTAGCACCCATAAATGAAGTATCATGATCAGAAACACTTCTCATTGAAGCATAAGATGCTTTGTGGTGATTTTTTGAATGGTTACCACCCAAAAATGAAGTAATCGGATATGAAACAATTCTCGTAGTAGGATAAGATATTTTGTGGTGTCTCCTTTAATGGCTACGACCTATGAATGAAGTAATCTGACCAGAATCACTCATAAATTAACTACTCAGGCATGAAGCACATAAAGTGGTATTCTATGCCTCTTCGTGGTATTTTAGTGAACGGTTCCAACACTTAAATGAATTACTCGTAAATGAAGCTTTGTGGTAATTTGGTGAATAGTAAGATATGATACTTTGTGGAATTTTCTTGAAAGGTTACAACTCATAAATGAAGCACTCTCATAAAAAACACTTTTCATAGTAGGATAAGATGCTTTGTGGTGTTTTCTTTAATGGTTAGCTCCCATAAATAATGTACTCTGATCAGAAATACTTCTCATTGAAGCATAAGATGTTTCGTGGTTTTTTCTTGAATGGTTACCACCCATAAATGAAGTAATTGGATCTGAAACAATTCTCTTAGTAGGATAAGATGCTTTGTGATGTTTTCTTTAATAGTTACGACCTATAAAGAAGTAATCTGATCAGAACCACTCATAAATTAAGTACTCAGACATGAAGCACATAAAGTAGTATTCTATGCTTTTTCGTGGTGTTTTGGTGAATGGTTACAACACTTAAATGAAATACACGGAGAAGAAACTATTTTCATAGTAAGATGTAATGCTTTGTTGAGTTTTCTTGAAAGGTTGCCACTCTTAAATGAAGTACACTGATACAAAATACTTCTCATGGTAGGATAAGATGCTTGATTTTGTTTTCTTTAGTGGTTAGCACCCATAAATGGAGTACTATGATCATAAACACTTCTCATTGAAGCATAAGATGCTTTGTGGTGTTTTCTTCAATGGTTACCACCCATAAATGAAGTAATCGGATCTGAAACACTTCTCTTAGTAGTATAAGTTGCTTTGTGGCGTTTTCTATAATGGTTACGACCCATAAATGAAGTAATCTGATCAGAATCACTCATAAATTATGTACTCAGACTTGAAGCACATAAAGTAGTATTCTATGCCTCTTCGTGGTGTTTTGATGAATGGTTACAACACTTAAATGAAGTACCCGGAGACGAAACTCTTCTCATAGTAAGATATGATATGATGCTTTGTGGAGTTTTTTTGAGAGGTTACCACTCATAAATGAAGTACTCTGATACAAAACACTTCTCATAATATGATAAGATGCTTTGTGATGTTTTCTTTACCGGTTAACACCCATAAATGAAGTACTCTGGTCAGAAACACTTCTCATTGAAGCATAAGATGCTTTGTGGTATTTTTTTTTTGAATTCCTACCACCCATAAATGAAGTAACCAGATCTGAAACACTTCTAGTAGTAGGATAAGATGATTTGTGGCATTTTCTTTAAAGGTTACGACCCATAAAGGAAGTAATCTGATCAGAATCACTCATAAATTAAGTACTCCGACATGAAGCATATAAAGTGGTATTCTATGCTTTTTCGTGGTGTTTTGGTGAATGGTTACAACACTTAAATGAATTACTCGTAGAAGAAACTCTTCTCATCGTAAGATATGATGCTTTGTGGAGTTTTCTTAAAAGGTTAACACTCTTAAATGAAGTACACTGATACAAAATACTTCTCATAGTAGGATAAGATGCTTGGTGGTGTTTTCTTTAACGGTTAGCACCCATAAATGAAGTACTATGATCAGAAACACTTCTCATTGAAGCATAAGATGCTTTGTGGCGTTCTCTTTAATAGTTACGATCCATAAATGAAGCAATCTGATTAGAATCACTCATAAATTATGTACTCAGACATGAAGCACATAAAGTGGTATTCTATGCCTCTTCGTGGTGTTTTGTTGAATGGTTACAACACTTAAATGAAGTATATGGAGAAGAAACTCTACTCATTGTAAGAATGATACTTTGTGGAGTTTTCTTGTGAGGTTACCACTCATAAATGAAGTACTCTGATACAAAACACTTCTCATAGTAGGATAAGATGCTTTCTGGTGTTTTCTTTAGCGGTATTGTCAGAATCCATAAATGAAGTATTGTCAGAAACACTTCTCAATGAAGCATAAGATGCTTTGTGGGGTTTTCTTGAATGGTTATCACCCCTAAATGAAGTAATCGGATATGAAACACTACACGTAGTAAGATAAGATGATTTGTGGGGTTTTCTTTAATGGTTACGACCCATGAATGATGTAATCTAATCAGAATCACTTATAAATTAAGAAATCAGACATGAAGCACATAAAGTGGTATTCTGTACCTCTTTGTGGTGTTTTGTTGAATGGTTACAATACTTAAATGAATTACTCGGAGAAGAAACTCTTCTCACAGTAAGATATGATGCTTTGTGGAGTTTTCTTGAAAGGTTACCACTCAAAAATTAAGTACTCTCATACAAAATACTTCTCATAGTAAGATTAGATTCTTTGTGGTGTTTTTTTAATGGTTAGCACCCGTAAATGAAGTACTCTGATCAGAAACACTTCTCGTAGTAGTATAAGGTGCTTTGTGACATTTTCTTTAATGGTTACGACCCATAAATGAAGTATTCTGATCAGAATCAATCATAAATTATGTACTCAGAAATGAAGCACATAAAGTGGTATTCTAAGCCTCTTCGTGATGTTTTGTTAAATGGTTACAACACTTATGAAGTACTCGGAGAAGAAAATCTTTTCATAGTAAGATATGATGCTTGTGGCGTTTTCTTTAATGGTTACGACCCATAAATTAAGTAATCTAATCATAATCACTCATAAATTAAGTACTCAGACATGAAGAAAAAAAATTGGTATTCTATGACTCTTCGTGGTGTTTTGGTGAATGGTTACAACACTTAAATAAAGTACTCGGAGAAGAAACTCTTCTCGTAGTAAGATATGATGCTTTGAGGAGTTTTCACGAAAGGTTACCACTCATAAATGAAGTTTTGTGTTTTATTTAATGGTTAGCACCCCTAAATAAAGTACTCTGATCTGAACACTTTTCATTGAAGCATAAGATGATTTGTGGTGTTTTCTGGAATGGTTACCGCCCATAAATGAAGGACTCATATAAGAAACACTTCTCGTAGTAGGATAAGATGCTTTGTGATGTTTTCTCGATTGTTTACCGTTCATATATGATGTACTCAAACATGAAGCACATAAAGTTGTATTCTACGTTTCTTCGTGGTGTTTTAGTAAATGGTTACCACCATTTATGAAGTTCTCAAAGGAGAAACACTTGTCGTAGTAGGCTATGAGGCTTTGTGGAGTTTTGTTAAACGTTACCACCCATAAATGAAGTAATCCGATCTGAAACACTTGTCGTAGTAGGATAAGATGCTTTGTGATGTTTTCTTTAATGGTTAAAACTCTTAAATGAAGTAATCTGATCAGAATCACTCATAAATTATGTACTCAGACATGAAGCAAATAAAGTAGTATTCTATTATTCTTCGTGGTATTTTGGTGATTGGTTAAAACACTTAAATGAAGTACTCAGAGAAGAAACTCTTCTCGTAGTAAGATATGATGCTTTGTGGAGTTTTCTCGAAATGTTACCACTAAAAAATGAAGTACTCTCATAAAAAATACTTCTCATAGTAGGATAAGATGCTTTGTGGTGTTTTCTTTAGCGGTTAGAACCCATAAATGAAGTACCATGATCAGAAACACTTCTCATTGAAGCATAAGATGCTTTGTGGTATTTTTTTGAAAGGTTATCACCAAAAAAGGAAGTAATCTGATATGAAACACTTCTCGTAGTAGGATAAGATGCTTTGCGATGTCTCTTTTAATGGTTTTGTGGAGTTTTCTCATAGTAAGATATGATGCTTTGTGGGGTTTTCTTGAGAGGTTACCATTCATAAATGGAGTACTCTGATACAAAACATTTCTCATAGTAGGACAAAATGCTTTCTGGTGTTTTCTTTAGCGGTTAGCACCCATAAATGAAGTATGGCCAGAAACAGTTCTCAATGAAGCATAAGATGCTTTGTGGGGTTTTCTAGAATGGTTTTCACCCCTAAATGAAGTAATCGGATATGAAAGACTTCACGTAGTAGGATAAGATGATTTGTGAGGTTTTCTTTGATGGTTACGACCCATGAATGAAGTAATCTAATCAGAATCACTCATAAATTAAGTAATCAGACATGAAGCACATAAAGTGATATTCTATGTCTCTTCGTGGTATTTTGGTGAATGGTTACAACACATAAATGAATTACTCGGAGAAGAAACTCTTCTCATAGTAAGATATGATGCTTTGTGGAGTTTTCTTGAAAGATTACAACTCATAAATGAAGCACTCTCATAAAAACATTTTTCATAGTAGGATAAGATGCTTTGTGTTGTTTTCTTTAATGGATAGCATCCATAAATAATGTACATCAGAAACACTTCCCATTGAAGCATAAGATGTTTTGTGGTGTTTTCTTGAATGGTTACCACTCATTAAATGAAGTAATCGGATCTGAAACACTTCTCGTAGTAGTATAAGTTGCTTTGTGTCGTTTTCTTTAATGGTGACGACCCATAAATGAAGTAATCTGATCAGAATCACTCATAATTATGTACTCAGACAGGAAGCACATAAAGTGGTACTCTATGCCTCTCTGTGGTGTTTTGGTGAATGGTTACAACACTTAAATGAAGTACTCGGAGAAGAAACTCTTCTCATTGTAATATATGATGCTTTGTGGAGTTTTCATGAGAGGTTATCACTCATAAATGAAGTAATACAAAACACTTTTCATAGTAGGATAAGATGATTTGTGGTGTTTTCTTTAGCGGTTAGCACCTATAAATGAAGTACTCTTGTTAGAAACACTTCTCAGTGAAGCATAAGATGCTTTGTGGGGTTTCCTTGAATGGTTACCATCCATAAATGAAGTAATCAGATCTGAAACACTTTCGATGGTAGCCTAAGATGCTTTGTGGTGTTTTCTTTAATTGTTACCACTCATAAATGAAGTAATCAGATCGGAATCACACATAAATTAAGAACGCAGACATGAAGCACATAAAGTGGCATTATATGCTTCTTTATGATGTTTTAGTGAATGGTTACAACACTTAAATGAGGTACTCGGAGAAGAAACTCTTCTCATAGCAAGATATGATGCTTTGTGGAGTTTTCTTGAAAGGTTACCACTCATAAATTAAGTACTCTGATACAAAACACTTCTCATAGTAAGATAAGATGCTTTGTGGTGTTTTCCACCCATAAATGAAGTACTCTGATCAGAAACACCTCTCATTGAAGCATTAGATGCTTCGTGATATTTTTTTGAATGCTTACCACCCAAAAATGAAGTAATCAGATCTGAAACATTTCTAGTAGTAGGATAAGATGCTTTGTGGCGTTTTCTTTAATGGTTACGACCCATAAATGAAGTAATCTGATCCGAACCACTCATAAATTAAGTACTCAGACATGAAGCACATAAAGTGGTATTCTATGTTTTTTCGTGGTGTTTTGATGAATGACTACAACACTTAAATGAAGTACTCGTAGAAGAAACTCTTCTCATGGTAAGATATGATGTTTTGTGGAGTTTTCTCGAAAGGTTACCACTCATAAATGAAGTACTCTCATAAAAAAACACTTCTCATAGTAGGATAAAATGCTTTGTGGTGTTTTTCTTAATGGTTACCACCCATAAATGAAGTACTCAGATAATAAACACTTCTCTTAGTGGTATAAGATGCTTTATGGTATTTTCTTGATTGTTTACCATCCATAAATGATGTATTCGGACATGAACCACAAAGAATGATATTCTGTGCTTCTTCGTGGTATTTTAGTGATTGGCTATACCATTAAATGAAGTACTCAAAGAAGAAACATCTCATAGTAGGCTATGAGGCTTTGTGGAGTTTTCTTGAAACATTACCATCCATAAATGAAGTAATCCGATCTGAAACACTTCTCGTAATAGAATAAGATGCTTTGTGGTGTTTACTTTAATGGTTCTCACCCTTAAATGAAGTACTCGAACAAGCTAATAGCATGGTAATCTATGCTCTTTCGTTGTGTTTTAGTGAAAGGTTACCACCCTTAACTGAGGTGTTCGAAGAACAAACACATCTCATAGTAACATAAGACGCTTTGTGGTATTTTCTTTAATGGTTATCACCCATAAATGAAGTACCTTGATCAGAAACACTTCTCATAGAAACATAAGATGCTTTGTGGTGTTTTCTTGAATGGTTACCACCCATAAATGAAATAATCGGATCTGAAATACTTCTTGTGGTAGGATAATATGTTTTGTGGTATTTTCTTTAATGGTTACCACCCATAAATAAAATACTCTGATCAGAATCACTCATAAATTAAGTACTCAGAAATGAAGCACATTAGTGATATTCTATGCTTCTTCGTGGTATTTTTGTGAATAGTTACAACACTTAAATGAAGTACTCGGAGAAGAAACTTTTCTCATAGTAAGATATGATGCTTTGTAGAGTTTTCTCAAAAGGTTACCACTCATAAATGAAGTACTCTCATAAAAAACAATTCTCATAGTAGGATAAGATGCTTTGTGGTATTTTCTTTAATGGTTAGCTCCCATAAATAAAGTACTATGATAAAAAAACACTTCTCATTGAAGCATATGATGCTTTGTGGAGTTTTCTTGAATGATTACCACCCATAAATGGAGTAATCGGATCTGAAATATTTCTCGTAGTAGGATAAGATGCTTTGTGGTGTTTTGTTTAATGGTTACGACCCATAAAGGAAGTAATTTTATCAGAATCACTCATAAATTAAGTACTCGGACATGAAGCACATAGAGTGGTATTCTATGCCTCTTCGTGGTGTTTTGGTGAATGGTTACAACACTTAAATGAAGTACTCGGAGAAGAAACTCTTTCCATAGTAAGATATGATGCTTTGTAGAGTTTTCTTGAAAGGTTATCTTAAGCACTAGCTTGTAGTCTTTGACTTTGGTTGAGCTATCTTCTTTTGTGCACATACATCTTCATTTGCAAGACTTAAAGGCTTCTCATTTCGCTTTGTAACATCTATTCTTTGGAATTGTCAAGGGCTTCTCCACCTTTTTCGAAATTGGAGGACTCAAGAGCTTCTCAATCAACTTGAAAGTGTTTATCCTTGGAATGCATGTTAGTAATTCAAATCTCATTGAGCTTCTCCTTGTTCTTTGGCATAATCATCTTTAGCTTGAGACATTCGCTTTGTGATACAGATCTTTTCTGGATTCATCATGCCTAGCTCCTTTATGATTTCAAGAGCTATCTCCATGCAAATCTTTGGTCTCTTCACAACAAGGGCTAGCTTATTATCTACTTCAACTCCTCCGAGGTTAATTCTTCTTCCTCATCTTCGCTCTTTTCGGATTCACTAAACCAAGTAGCTTGCATTTCTTTCTTGTGAGATTTCTTGAAACATCCTTCTTGTGGTCTTCTCTTTTGAGGAAAGATAACCTAACAATTTTGAATATTATACCCTTCTTTGTTGCATGTTAGGCAAACCACCTTCTTGCCTTGAACTACCTCTCCTCATTCACCTTTCTATCAAAGTCTATTCCTTCTTTGATGAATTTGGTAAGAACTTGAAGAGTACTTGGTAGAGATTTTGGTATACATCTTCACTTGAGTCGAACTTGTAGGCAATGTTGTATGAAGATTGTGCGGGCGAGGCCAAGATTTTAGTTGAGATTGAGCACTTCACTACCTTGTGATTCTCCTCATATGAGCATAGTTGTGCATATACCTCCTTGAGTTGGTATGTATGGTCTTTAGCTAGTAAGGCTTTAATTGAGCTGACGACGCCATCACATCCTGATTTCTTTGACAGCATTCGTAGGAGCTTTCCTACAAAATCTTCATCACTAATATTAGAACCAACTTCTACAAATTCATTTCTCAAGGATACTAGTCTAAAATAAAGATTTTCAAAAGACTCATTCTCTTTAAACTTCATGTTTTCTAATTTTGTTGCTAAGTCATTTACCGGTCTTTTTTATGTGTTCATTGCCCTCATATCTAAGTACTAAAGCATTCCAAATTTCTTTGGCATTTCTAGAGTGAGTGAGAGTTAGTGCAATAGTCTCATGAATTGAGGTAAGTATAATGTTCATGGCATTGTCATTTAAATATTTGATGTCTTTGGACTCTTTGGTCAAGGTAACACCATTGATTTCATATTTGAATGTCAAACCATTCTCTACAACTTTCCAAAGCTCATGTAGACTAAGGTAGTTTATCATATATCTCTTCCAAAAAGAGAAGTCCTTACAACCTACGCCAAAGATTGGTTGTTCTTTCACAAACTTCAATTGTGTCATTTTTCACAAGACAATGTCAAATCAAGATTTTGCTAATTAGCTAGGTATGAACACTTGTGTTCTGATGCCAATTATTAGAAAGGGGTCCTAAGGTCAAGTGCTGGTGCGGAAGCATTTTTAACAATTATAATTCAAACTTTTGAACCTTAATCACATAGCTAAAATCACAAGCAAGCAAGTACTAAGAGCAATTGAGCAAAGCAGTCAATAAAGTGTAAATATAGTAAAGAGAAAGAGTAAAGAGAAAGAGCAAGAGAGATCAAGAGAATACAAGAACATGCGATATAATGTGGTTTGGTCTACAAACAAACCAGACATGTATCCACGGGACTCCTAGAACTAAAACTTCCTTCCGTAACCAATTCCATTAAACAATAAGTGTTCTTATAATTGTAGAACATATCTTTAGTTTCTTCTCACATAAGAAAACCAAGATTCCTAAACCTATGCAAGGGGCTACATCGCTCTACCAGGTAAACGTGTCTGATTGACAACACAATTAAGGACGGTGATGCACTACTTGACAACACAATGTAGTACACCAAACAAGGCTAGTAAAGCTAGCAAACAAGTATTCTCGGATTGACAATTGGACAATATGGCTATCCTAACTCTCTTAGATTTAGGTAGATGTAGGAGAATACTTTAGTGCTCTTTCTAGTACTCAATTATGTGCTTGGAAACTTGAGGAGGGCTTTCTTGATCTTCCTGGTTCGTATCCCCAAGGTATATATAGACAGGGCACTTCTTGAAGTCTTTCAATCTTGATTTTCCTCTCTTATGTTACAGAAATAGAGAATCCATTACAGAACTCGTTGTAACAGGTGCTTGACCAAGCATAGAGCACGTGCTTTGCAAAGCATAATAGCATTTATATATATATATATATATATAATAAGGCTACGGTGCTTGACCAAGCACAACGCCTTTCGTGCTTGGGCCTCAAATCTTACAAATGGACGGCTAAAATTTCGATTTATTATGCTCAATAATTTATTTATATCAAAATCTCCTCGAATACAAAAAATTCTAATTAGTACGTGTTTTTTTATTTTTCAAAGTGCTCAACTTTTATGCATAAATATTGATTATTTTATTACTATTTTGAGGTCATCTTAAAAAATTCGAAACACATACTTAAAAAACTCAAAAAATAAATTTTTTGTATCTGAGGAGATATTGATATAAAAAAATTATTGAGCATGATAAATCGAAATATTTAGCCGTCCATTTGTGAGATTTGACGCCCAAGCATGAAAGACACTATGCTTGGCCAAGCACCGTAGCCCTACTATATATATAAGTTTTAAGTATTATTGTAAAAAAAAATTCACAACTCACTCAATTATTACTGTAAAAATAAAATTGGGTTGTTTCATAAGGCCGTTTAAAAATAAAATTAGGCTGTTCAAAATAAGCAACATGATATATTTGCAAATAGTCAAATTTTCTCTTGATTATATATTACGAATGGACATTTATGCAAAAATGCCTATCAAATCAGTCAATTTCGCAATAAATGAAAAAGCTAGCAGCAACATTTTTTTAAATTTCAAAATTTATTATAGCGAACTTTTAGTGAGATCCGCTAAAATAGAGGGTCTACTATAGCGGATTTTGCTCAAACTCCGCTATAATAGGGGGTCTATTATAGCGAATTTGTCCTAAACGCCGCTATAATAGATCCCTATTATAGCGGATTTGTCCTAAAGGCCGCTATAATAGCCCGACCTATTATAACGGACCACATCAACCTTTAGCAGCCCCCTGTTATAGCCCCCTAGGTCTGCTAGAATAGCTTTTATAAATTCACTATAATAACTCATTTTTGTAGTAGTGGACGTTGTTTGAAGTCTTTTTGTAGTTCAGAAATTATGCATCTTCAGAACTTGTGTTAGTTGTTTTGTCATATTTGGCTTTTAAATTCTATAATATCTCTACTAAGAATTGTTGGTTTTGTAGGTAACTTTTATCAATGGTAGAAAGGTAGTTTTATGCAGTCAAGCAACTAAAGTTCTCTTTGGTTTTTATTGTAATAATTAAAGAGTAATTGTATTGTTTCCTTTTTTATGTCTCTCTTACGTTCTCTTGTTACCCGACAAAAGTAGTTTATCGTCTCTGGCTTCTTCTTTCTTTTCATTTCGTTCTCTTCTCTCGATCTATGTCTCGCAATTATGCTTTATCTTTCCATATTTGCTAAGTTAGCGCCCCAGATTTTAATTCCATCTGACGAATTGTATTTGCTCTCTCATCTGTCATCATTAAAGTAATGTCTCTCACTAGACTTTATGATTCCAATTTCTTTGTACTGCAACTCCTTTTTTCGGCTGCTCTGTCAAACACTTCTCTTATTAGAACAAGCAAGTCTCTATATATTCGAATCTGCAGGTCTTTATATTAGAATAAACAACTCTCTATATTATATCAAACAATCCTTTGTATTAGAACCTGCAAGTCTTAATATTGAAACATGCAAGTCTTTATATTAGAACAAGCAAGTCTCTATATTGAAACCTGCAAACCTTTATATTAGAAGCAAGTCTTTATATTAGAACCACTACTACATAAAGAGCCTTTAAAATCGACCCTTTTAAACTGGAGTTGGATTTAAAACCGAACATTAACTTACCTGCGATTTTAAAAGATGTTTTAAATCGGACTGTAACAAGTGGGCCGATTTTAAAGGGATTGTTTAACACCGGACGGGGCTTTAAAACCGGACGGAAGGTCTGGTCCGATTTTAAAAGCCTATAATAGTGGATGGCTAGAGCACTCCGGTATTAAAGGGGTATTTAAAACTGACGGCTGCTTCAGTCCGGTAAAAGGGGTATTTAACATCGGAATTCTTGCAAGGTCCGATTTTAAAAGCTTTCCCATGGATCGATATGTGCTTCTTTAATCTACATCGTCCATTTGAAATCAATCCAACGCTCATTAACCATTCAGATAATACTCACGGATTGCTTCCTTCTTCCCTCTCACGTCTCTTTATTACCTCTTTAATTTCCATTTTATCTCTCATTTCTATCTATCTCTCAACAATCAAAATCTTACTTGAAAAACCCCTTCTAATAATTAGTGAAGATTTGAAGATTTGAATAGTTAAAGAAGATTTATTTTGAAGAATATTAAGAAGAGATTCGAAGAAGATTTCATTGAAGATTTCCTTTTTTATTTATATCATTTAATCTTTGTTGAAATTAACAAATATTCATTCTAATAATCTTAGCTTTACAAAATATGTGAAATTAAAAATTAAACAAAATAATATCTTAGGTCATTCTTAGAACAAATTCTAAAATTTAGGTTATTTTTAAAATTATATTCTAGATCGTTTTTAGAAAAATTTAAAAATTTTAGGTCATTTTGAAAAAAAATTGAAAATCCTTTTAGTCATCCTGTGTAAACCCCTTTAAAATCGAAAATTGAAAACCAAAAGTCATCCAGTGTAAATGAAGCCTTTAAAATCGGACAAAAACAATGGGTCCGATTTTAAAGATCCCTTTAAAAGCGAACAACAATTTAGGGGTCGGTGTTAATGTTTTTTTTTAAGTGGAGTGAATAATTCTAGTACGATGTTAAAAATATTTTTAAAAGCGGTTGCTTCTCTGCTGTTCGGTTTTAAAGGTCCAACCTTTTAAACCGGACCATTGTAACTTTTAAAAGCCCCTTCAATAACAACGATGCTAAGTTCGATTTTAAAGGTCATTTTGGTCCGATTTTAAAGGCTAAATTTGTAGTAGTGAACATGCAAGTCATTATATTAGAACAACCACATCTTTATATTGGAACCAGCAAGTATTTATATTAGAACAAGCAAGTGTCTATATTATAACAACCAAGCCTCTATATTGGAACTTGCAAGTCTCAATATTAGAACATACAAGTTTTTATATTAGAACATGTAGACTTGTAAGTCTCCATATTATAACAAACAAGTCTACATTAGGACATGCATGTCTCAATATTGAAACATGCAAATCTTAATATTATAACCTGTAAGTCTCTATATCAGAACAAGCAAGTCTCTATATTAGAACATGCAAGTCTTTATATTAAAATCTGCAAATATTTATATTAGAGCAAAATTGCAGTAAAATAAAAAAGTTGCAGCAAAATTAAAAAATTACAACAAATTTCGGATATAAAGACTTGGATGGTAGCAAGGGGTTGTTAGCGTCAATCAAGTGGAATGCTAAGTAGCGTCAATTTTGTCCGATAGCGGAGGCGGTTAGTAAGTTCCAAAATCAAAATATAATTTGTAACTTCCTAATGATTTATAAAATCGTCAGATTATTCCCACTTTTTCCTTAAAAAATAGCAAATAGCGGATATAACAAGCTATTCTGCTATTCCCACTTTTTCCTTAAAAAATAGCAAATAGCGGATATAGCAAATAGCAAAATAACACTTTTCTAATTAATAATTCATCAAAAATTATAATTTTCATGTATGCTATTATCTAAATAAAATAATTCCGCAGTACATTGATCTATATCCTGAATATTAGTGTATATAGTCATGATCGTCAAGTAAATATGATTTTAATATACATCTCTTTTTAAAAATAAACACGTGAGCCAGTAGTGCCTCTCTATTTTAGAAGAAAAGTAATATATTGATAACTAAGGGTCCGTTTGTCATTTCAAGGAATAGAGCTAGAATAGCTAAAAAAATAGAATAGAGCTAGAATAGTGTGATTTTGAAAGAGTGGTAGAAGAGACTATTCAATGTTGTTTGGCACTAGTGATTTGGAATATAATAGTTGAAGGTGATATTAAGACTAATAATATAATAATATTGTAATAATATAATTATATTATTATAATATTATTGTAATAATAATATTATATTATTATAATAATAATAAATATAATAATATAATAATAACAATAAATATAAAATTACTATAATAATATAATATTATTATAATAATATAATATTATAATAATATAATAATATAATATTATAATATTATTATATTATTATAAAATAATAATAACAATATAAAAAATAATATTACAATATTATAACGATAAATATAATAATATAATAATAACAATAAATATAATATTACTATAATAATATTATAATATTATAATAATATCATTATAAAAATATAATAATATTATTATAGTGTAATAATATTATTATAGTAATATTATAATAATATATTATAATAATATTATAATAATATATAATAATATTATTATAATAATATTATAATAATATAAAAATATAATAATATATAATAATATAATAATTATATTATAATAATATATAATATAATAATTATATTATAATAATATATAATATAATAATATTATTATAATAATATAATTATAAAATTAAATATAATAATATATTAATAATAACAATAAATATTATAATAATATATTAATAACACTAATGAATATTATTATAGTAAACCGGCTATTAAAATATACTAATACTAAACCGAAGTCTATTCCACAATTGCTAAACCGGCTATACCACCATATGGGTGGTATAACGGATTAGCTAAAACCAACTCTATTCCAAAATACTAAACCGTGTTTGGCACTTTCAATTTTTGAAATAGCAAATCTATTCCAAAGAATAGGCTATTCCTTAAAGTGCCAAACGGACCCTAAGTTCATTTGATAATTGAGGCCGCCAACAAATAAATGTAGAAAATTTAAAATTATAAACAAATTCATAATTTAGATATGTTATTAACTTATTATATATCAAATTTGGACATTTTAAGTATTATTTAATTTCCGATCAAGCATTGGCAATGCTAGATCGTTTATTAATCGCTCAAATGCCTGTATAGATTTTACATTAATTGTACTAAAATTTATATACATGATATTTAAATTATGATGAACATAAGTATAAATTTTATTATATTTTGAATATGTCCGAATACTTGTTACTTATATTCAGTGACGAATACATAATTTAGACAATTTGATTGAAAATCAAAATCAATAATAACATTCATAATTTAGACAATTTATGAGATAAAGGAGGGAACAATTCTAATATTATTATTAAAATAGATTTTTTTTTTGGGAAAATTATGAGAGGGCCAGTGACCCCTATTAAGCAGGTGCAATATTTATTATCAATATAATATATCATATATCTCAAAGTAAAATAGCACGTATAGTTAAGCAGGTGCACTATTTATTACTATTTTAGTATTTTTAAGAGGTTATCTGATGGTTGAAATAGTCAAGAAGAGCAGTGGCGGAATCTAATGCAATCAGAGAGTCAGTTGTATCTTTTGAATTTTTTCTTTTAAAAAATTATCATATATTTGAGTTTTGTTTTAAAAATGATTATGTATTTAAATTGTAACTTTTAAAATTATCATATATATGATTTTTTTTAAAAATATGTATCATTTTGAACTTTTGAAAATATCGTAAATCTTAAATTTTTTGACGAAAATTCTGAGGCACGTTTAAAAAAATCGTAAATTTTAAATTTTTCTGACGAAAATTCTGAATCCTTCCGTAACCAAGAGACATGTCGCTTCAACGAGAAATGCAATCTTGTATTGGCTTGAGCTATACTACATGATGCAACTTTCTTTCCTCCTATGTTGGCATCACGTTCTTATCTCTTCTTTTACTTTTCTACTTTAAACCGTCCTTTTCTCACAATTCTTCTTCTCCTCTTTATCTAAAAAATAATAATAAGGAAAATATACTTGTTAATATTTTTAATTTATCATACACACACATATTTTTTAACAGCTCATATTTAATTAGCACAGACAAAGAGACGAAGAGATGTGTAATGCATTTTGGCCTTTATATTATTATATATATGTACACAATAACAATATGCAGTATCAAATAAAAAGACGGAAAACCAAATGAACATGATACAACTGTTTTAGACACACAATTGTAAACTAAAATATTTCAAATTATGCAGGCCAAACTTAGTGAGAACGAGATTTTGATTCTTGTTATAATATAAGAAACATTAGAAGCTCTAACATCTATTGCTAAATGTATCTTAACGAGTTTCTTCTTTGTATTTACAAATGTTTAAATTCAAAACCTCATAAAAATCGTCTTAATTAACTATCACTAAACTACACTATATTACTTAATATCAACAAGTTTAAAATTTATTTAAAACAGTGTTAAAGTTCATTTTCTGTTAGTTTAGAAACTCCATTAAAATTCACTTTTGACTGAATATAATTACTTTGTCATATCGGAGTTTCCTCATGGTTTGTTGAGAATTCAATTTTGAACAAGTAAAAAAGTGAACTGATAATTAAGTACAGTAATTAATATATTTTGTATGTTCAATTCATCAATAAGAGAAAAAAAAAGGTACAACATTATCATCATTACATCAATAGTACAACTTGTAAGCTTTTAAAAGGTGAAACTTCGATCCAAATTCGGAAGCAAAGGTAATACACTTTTATATTAACATTTATTCTTATGCTTGTTTTCTAATCCAAGCCACCTATAAATATAATAGCCATAAGTAGGATAGAAAGGAGATCAATGAATAGCTACCCCACCTATCCCCAAACAAATCTCAATTGATCTAACTGGTTTTTAAAGAAAGGCAGAAAACGATTTATAAATGAACTCCAGTACTGAAATATGCTGATTGCTTGCAGTTTGAAAAATAACCAACTCCAACTACTGAGTAGGTCAAAATCATCTCTAAATTCCAAACTACTCAGTACTCTATTTTCAGACGCTGAGTCAGACATTCATCATTATCAAGTGTTTCTTTGCTTCTAAATTTCTACCACAATTTTAGAAGTTTGGTGACTTCTTTATGACGTCAATTTCAGCTAATTGATATTAGCCAAAATTAAACTAAGCAACATTTTTTTTGGGAAAATTGAAGGGAGGAACCAAGCGGTAACCATTAGCCAAAGAGCAGTGTATAAAGTTCTTATTAATATGACTAATCTCAAACTAGGACACAAAAATAAATTATTAAGGAAGCAGCACATACCACTTAAAATATCAGATTAATTTAATAAAAGTACTTGCATCAAAAGAATTTCTTCTCATAAGAAACCAAGCCATGGACACCTCCCTCCACTTGGGCAGCTCCAGTCCGGACCTAAAAACAGAAAAGAAATTTCAATTAAACAAACCATGGCCTTCCCTTGAAAACTAGTATAAAATCAATCCCAACTTTTAAAGAACCGGGCAGTCCAGGATGCTTTTGAAGTGTGGACCCAAGGCATATTACAAAAGGGAAAAACTTAGGTACACCTAGATAGGTGCTCCCTAAATACTCCACTCAATCTCTACCATTTGATTGCATTGAGATTTGCATCATAGATTTCAATCAAATGATAGGAATTGAGTGAAGTATCTAGGAAACACCTATCTAAGTGAACCTAAGTTTTTCCCTATTACAAAAACAAAAAAGGCAAAGCAAAAGAGACAAACAAGAGAAATAACACAAATACAAATAAAAAAATATAGTTCTGAAATAATTAGAGATTTCAAAAGGCATGAGCAAATAAAACCAGGTTTGAAAATTCCAAGGAATCCTCTTCACAGTATGTCCTAGTAAAACGACATGAAATTTAAATGACATATTCTCTTTTCTTTTTTTTGCATATTTCCCTTTTTCTCTCATCAAGGGACATTAAGTTATTTCATGTGTTCTACAAATGACACATCCCCTATTTGCAAAATTGTTACCAGTGAACTCTAAGGGTCATCAATGAAATATGCCAAATCCCAAAAAGACAAGCCCACATACAAAATAATCTCTCATCTCAGTTACCCATAGATATGCCTTTGTTGCCCTTCGAAATGAGAATAGTGGGCATTTAAGAAAAAAACAACAACATTGAGACCCAAGTGAAAGAAATGATTATATCCACAGATTAGTAGTATATGATATACTTTAACCTTGTAAGAGTATGCATGCTTTCTAGTTTCTACACATTCCATAAATTATGGAATTGTTTGCAGCAAGCACATCGGTAACTTACTATATCACCCCTACATGCCAAACTCACTGTTTCATTCCCAAATTTTCCGAAGTTTATACACTTTGGTCTATACTATTTAATCTTTAAAACGGAACTTCAAACAACTCGTTTTGATGAAATATCTTTCATAAAATGGATGGTTCAACATCAATGTCACCAGGAATATTCTTTCTGTTTGTTGGAGACAAAAATGGCACAAGTGGCTCAATGGAATGTTAGGAATAGAATCCATGAACATATTATAAGATGATTATAAGTTTATAACTAAAACCCAAAATCAGACCTCCAATCGTAGCTCCTCAGAGCGAAGAAGTTGGTGAGCTGAGAGGATCGAGGTTGCACCAAGATCCTGAAATCCCTGCTTCACAGCTTGCACTGTGTATGGCACGAATCTCAAGACTGAGCCCTTATCAGCTACTGCTCCTACTACACCCTGAGCCACTTTCAATTTAAGAGTGTCACCAAGATATCGCGCATCACTTCCCTTTGTCATTGCCTCAAGAGAGCCCATACCTCTGTATTTCTTCACTTTCCTACCATCCTATTCAACAAAAAGATAACACAGCTCTGTTAGTTTAAATCTTGTATATTGATGCTTTGTAGGTGCGCCTTATAGATTGTGTGTTGTACTGTTGTACTTGTAGGTGCGTATTTCCTTGTATAATATTTGCCTGAAAACAAGGAATTTCACTGCAGCTGAATGCGAAGTCCCCATAAAAACATTTTTCCAAATAATTCTATTTATAGAAACAAGTGGTAATAAATCTAAACATCAGTTGCACACTTTCACTCTAATCAAGAAACAAGTTGTGGCAACATATAAATACTATGACCAAATGCATAGCTTCTCAAATTTTCTTTTCAAATATACAAAAATAAGCCTCTCTGATCCCTATATATATAACAGAAAAAATCAGTTCTCACAGAATAAATTTGGGCATCTTTGAAGAAAGCAGCTAACACAATGTTTACACTTATCAATCTTTCTATTGAAAGTATAGCTACTATTACCCTAATAAATGTGCTTCCCAATATTTTCCATTTTCAAAGCCTAGGGGACAAAGATTATGGGCTTTTAGCAGATTGGCATATAAACCATCCACAATAAATTATTTAGAACATGTGAAAAGAATCTTTAATTTTTCAATTTGTCCATACTTTGTACTCATAGGTACCAGGAGCCTCATGACTACCAGCCAAGAAGCTGCCCATCATAACTGTGGAAGCACCGAGCGCCAAAGCCTTCACAATATGCCCAGAATTGGAAATACCTCCATCAGCTATAATTGGTACATCATGATCCTTTGCATACGATGCAACCTTGTATACTGCTGTTGCCTATTATCAGGAAATATTACAATACAAACTAACTTAATATGAAAGTTCACTTTGCAAAAGAGACCAGTAGTTACGGTTCTACTTAAATCTTGCATTACCATACCCTTAAATTTGTAACCATAACTTTAAGGTCTCAACATTCTTACAGCACCTTCACCTTTTATATATCTCCAAACAACATCCAGTAAAAATAACAAGTTCATAGTTTATAACAGATGTATGGTCTGGTCATTTGAGCCACTTCTTTCTACAGTTGTGCAACAAAACCAAACAATTTCATGTACCATAGTAAAATCTGATATGTTTTCCTAAAGACACTTCATTATTTGATTAATCCATTATTAGATGGGTGCTTCCATGAGTTAACTACTGGCATTATGAGTTATAGGAATACATCTCCTCAACTGCTCATTTAACAGGAAGTATAAACTGATATGAGCATAGAAGTTAGTATTTTACGATACGTGATGTGTATCTTACGGTTCATTACGAGTCAACGGTTCGATACGAGTAGTGAAATCTAAGGGTGAGTCACCATTTTCCAAAATAAATACCTTAATATACAAAAAACTTACATCGATATCAATTGACACTTATCAATATATCTAACATTACGATGATTTCTTCAGTTATTTAGATTTTTTTTGTTAGATACCAATTACTATAATCCTTTTATTATTTTAAAAATAGCTTAGTGTATCTTAACGACGCGGTATGATACACGATACACGATACGATACAAAATTCACCAATACACAATACATTTTACGATTCAACTACTATGGATATGAGCATTAATGAGGAACCTAGGTTGGTGTATATTAAAATAATAAAATCATGTCAATTAATAATGTTACTAGTACGAGCTCGTATGTTAATGGGTCTAATTTAATAAAATTATTGTACTTAAATTAGTGAATGTCAAACGAGCCGATCCATGCCCCATCAGTCCCAACCTGTCCTGGCCACAGGTTTGGACGGGTCACGAGTCATGGGACACACGATACGGATTACGACAGGTCAAAAATCGAAAACCTCAACCCACCCCGCCTTTCGTCCGTCCGGATCAGACCCTCCCGGGTTGGCAAGGGTCGCTGTCCGAGTCCGAAAATTTCGAAACCTCCAAAAAATTCTGAAAATTTTCCGAAAAATTCCAAATTAAATTTACCATATTTTTTAAACAATAATTTTCAATTGATTCAATTTTTATTTATAATTGTTTAAAAATTGAATAATATTCAAATATTTCGAAAAAATTACAAAAAAATACTAATTTTTTTTAATAATTCATAAAACTTGCAAAATAAACTTTCATAATTTTTAAAACAATAATTTCGAACTAATCAAATATTTCTTTACAATTGTCAAAAATTCAAATAATTAAAAAAAACAAAATTTCTTAAAAGTAAAAAAAACAGGGCGGTCTGGTTAGGGGGGCAAGTCTAAGGCAGGTCACGAGTTAGGGGGTGGGTCTAAGGCGAGTCACGGATTGGGGCGGTCCGGGTTACAGCGGTCCAATTTCGAAAAAATCGAACCCACCCCGTGCTAGACCCGTGATTTCCCATGGTTCGGGTTGGGGCGGGTTTGACCTCGATCTGTGTCGATCGTGTTGCGGACACGGGTTTTCCCAAGCCGGGTTGACCCACTTGGGTTTTTTCAATACTCTAATTTGAATACAATCATATTTTCAAAAGAAACATCATATCATTTTACATTAATTGCTTAAAAGTATTTTTTCATTCTAAACACAACTGTTATTAGTGAATATAAGTATCATAGTAACGAAGGACAATAATAGAAATATAATTAACGCAAATCAATTATATGACAACAGAAATCTTATTGACATTAAAATATTTTCCCAACAATTGGATAGAAGAGAGAGATTATCTGTAACGAGATTACAACACTCAATATGTTGAAGAACAAAATTATATGACAACAAAATTCTAACCGTCGCTTGATCATTACAGAACAATCTATAATTAATTTATATTCGAAAATTTGATTAAATCAAAGCCGAATCTGGATGTCCAAGATGCATAGTATATAGCAGAGAAAAAGTTCAGCTATGATACTTACGTAAGCACAAAGCTCTATCGTGCTTACGATCATATGTTGAATTTCAAAATGCAAATGGAATGATCCGAATCGTTGAAAATGTTGTCCATACTAAAATTTACTTGAAAATCAAAATTTTCATTTTTTTTTACTTTTTTACTATTTTATCAAATAGGTAGAAAATTAAGTAATCTGACGATTTACAAACCTCCAATTTAACCAAGTTTCTACCCATCCAATAAAATAGTAAAAAATTTCAAAAAACAAAAATTTTGGTCCTCAAGTAAATTTTTTTATGGACAATATTTTCAACGGTTCGGATGGGTCTTTTGCATTTTATAATTCGAGATATGATCGTAAGCGCAAAGGTAAGTACCATAGCCTAACTTATGTTATAATATTGTTTGAACTACTAATTTCTTTACAATTTGTATTCTTGTGTTTGCAACCACAAAGGAGAATAAATCATACATAATAAAAGCATGGGCATGCCTAGGCCCATGTATTAGAAGTCATTTACTTTTTATAATGAAACTTTGGATGCTGCTTCGTAATTGAAGTCTGCCTAGGGCCTAGGCTAATTTAGTCCAATAGCTTCCATCTTTTAAGTTTGTGCTCATCGTAGTTTCCCATTTCCTAGATCCAGCACAACATGAAATGCCCATATTATGCTTATGGTGGCGCCAAAATTAAATGGTGTTTTGAAAATGACATTTTTTTAGAGAAAATGACAGCTAATGTATCCAAATTTTCAACGGTTAAAGCATAAATGCTGTAGTTCTATATTTTTGAAGGAAAAAACCTATATTTAATTTACATTGCAGACTAGGTTGAGTTAAGACCTTATATACAACCCACAATATATAGGCAAATATGTGTCTCTAAGAGAAAGTAGAGATTGAAACGACTTTCATATCCAGGACTGATCTTGGTTCATATTATAATGGGTTGGAATCCCTTGACAACCAATTTCTTTGACAGTCTTGAGAGCACTTTCTCATTTATTAGATGGAAACACTTTTTGGAGAAAAAAAACTGAAAGAAGCCTGGAAAGGGAACAGAACAAAGAAACTATGGTTTGGTGGCATTATATTAAGTGCTACTCTAAATTTACTATGAATAGGCCAATTTTCACATTCAAAGATCATCCAATCCAAGCTTACTTCATAAGTAGACGCAATACAAATCTCTTCATATTAGAATAAACCATGCACCACCAATCTTTTAAGTTAACTATAGTTAATGAACAATCACCAAACCAAATGCAATTGCTATAAAAATCTACCAAATCATAACAAAAATTAACCACCCTAAGATTCAAAGAAAAAGTTACCTGGCCGCGACCGACAGCACAGACTTCTTGGGTGGTACAAATTGACCCTGAGCCCATTCCAACCCGCAATCCATCGGCACCTGCCTTAATCAAATTTTGAGCTTGTGCAATAGTCACCACATTGCCACCAATTGCATCAATTTCTGGGTAGTTAAGCTTTATATATTTTATCAAGTCAATTTGATAAGTCGAGTTCCCTTGTGAACTATCAACAACAACGGCATTAATCCCTTCTTTGACCAGAGACTTCAACCTTTCCTTGTCCTCCTCTCTTGTACCAATTGCAGCACCAACTATGAATTTACCATCAGCCCCCACCGATGGGTTTCCCAATTTTGGGTAACCTCTAATCCTCTCTACATCTTTAGTTGTTACTATGTCAATGATTTCACCATCCCCAGAAACTAAAGGAGCAAAATCAAGCCCTTCAGTTTCCAAAAAGGTTGCCACTTGATTGAAATTGAAAGTTGAAGAAGCCGATTTAGGGGCTTTGCGCATGTATTCTGAGACTGAGATGTTTGTTTTATCTGACAAGCCCGACCAATCAGATGCCGCTACAACACCAAGCAATGCTGATGTTGCGGTGCCTGATTCAGTCACAATAGCATATTCATGTTCCCCAAAACTAGCAATCGGGTCACGTGGAGAATAAAACGGGGTGTTCGAAACAAAAGGCAGAGCTCGCGACTTGGCAGCACGGACAAGTATCGACTGTACGGCGGGTGTGGTGTTGTTGTGAATTATCGCGACGCCGCCAAGTGATGCCATAGCAACAGCCATCGCGGACTCGGAGACCGTGTCCATGGGAGAGGCGACACAGGGGATGGATAAGGGGACACGGCGAGAGAGCCGAGTCGATAAGTCGACTGCATCCGCGGGAAAGGAGATGTAGCCGGGTAGCATTATAACGTCGTCGTAGGTGTAGGAGACGCCTTGGGAGAAGAGGCGCGTCGCTGAGAATCCATCGTCAGAGTACGAGGTACCGTTCATGGTGGATGGATGCTTATGGGTTTAGGAGCGGGAATTAGGGTTTTGGGAGGAAGGAGGGAGAATCGGTGATGAGGAGGCGCTATTTGTCGGTTCTAGAGGCGTCTCAGACTCTCAGTTTGAGTTCGAACGGGGATGAGGATGACTGTGATATGGGGATTTTCTTTTTATTTTATTTTATTCTGTTCTTATCTTTCTACTTTTGAACTTTACTATATGGGATTTTATATCTAGTGAATTTGATTTTTACAATATTTTTACTATTTACGGTGAAAAACAATATCGTACAGAAGTATAAAATAGTCAAAAAAAATACAAAGAAAACTGTGAGTGAAGCAAGAAGTCAAGCTTATGAGGATCTACATCATAAAATAGATACAAAGAAAGACGAAAATGATGTCTATAAGATTGTCAAACTCCGCGAGAGATTTCAATCAAGTCAAATGCATCAAAGATGAGACAAATAGATTTTTGATGAAAGACAATGAGATCAATAACATATGAAGAGAACACTTCGATAAGTTGTTCAATGAAGAGAACGAAAGCATTATGGTTGAGCTAGATGACTCTTGTGACGACACTAACATGTGATTCGTTCGAAGAATCCAAGAGACGAAAGTGAATGAGACTTTAAAGATAATGAAAGTAGGTAAGACTTTAGGATCTGATAACATCTCATCGAGTGATGAAGATGCCTTAGAAACGTAGGGATAGTATGACTAACTAAGTTGTTCAACAACATCTTCCGGTCAAACAAAATGTCGGATGAGTGAAGAAGAAGTATTTTAGTACCTATCTTCAAGAATAAAGGAGATATTCCGAGTTGTACTAATTACAGAGGAAACAAGCTTATGAGCAATACAATGAAGCTTTGGGAGAGAGTGATTGAGCATCCTTTAAGAAAGATGACAAGTGTTACGAAAAACCAATTTGGTTTTATGCCCGGACAATCGACTATGGAGGCGGTTTTCTTGACAAGACAACTGATGAAGATATATAAAGAGCAGAAAAAGTATATACATATGATATTTATCAACTTGGAGAAAGCGTATGACAAAATAACGATGAAGGTCATGTGGTGGGCATTTGAAAAGAAGAAAGTTCCAACAAAGTATGTTAACCTTATCAATAATATGTATGATAATGTTGTGACTAGTGTCAGAACATGTGACGGCGAGATGGATGACTTTTTCATTAAGATATGATTACATCAAATGTTAGCCTTGAGCCCTTACATTTTTGCCTTGGTGATCGATGAGATCATGAAAGATATACAAGACGATATTCCTCGGTACATGCTCTTTGCAAATGATATTGTCCTAATTGACGAAAGTAAGGTAGGGATGGATAGAAATTAGAGTTGTGAAGGAAGACCTTAGAATCAACATGTTTTAGACTTAGTAGAACTAAGACCGAGTATATGAAGTGCGAGTTCAGTTGCGTTCGATCAGGATGGTGATGTTATCTTATATGGACAAGCAGTGCTTAGAAGAAACACCTTTCGATCAGGGGCGGATCTAGGATTTTCGTCAAGAGGGCAAGATTTATAATTTTTATCCGGGGGACAAAATAACGCAAATTTTTAAATATACATGGTTATTTTGCAAAACAATTTGACAAATCGTATAAATACACTAGATTATTTTGCAAAAAAATATTTCAGGGGGGCACTTTCCCCCTGTTACCATTTGCATCAGCCACTGCTGTCGATGTTTGGGATCGATGCTACAGAGTGATGTGAGATTAACGAAGATGTTAGCCATAGAATAAGAACAGGTTGGATAAAATGATGACAAGCATATGGCATCCTATGAGACAAGAAGGACCCACAAAATTTGAAAGGCAAGTTCTATAAAACGACGATCAAACTCGCAATGTTGTATGGAGTATAATGTTGGGCTAAGGAAAACACATACAAAAGATGAGTGTGACAGAGATGTGTATGTTACGGTGGATATGTAGGCATACAAGAAGGGATCGCATTAGAAATGACGATATACGTGACAAGGTCGGGATTGCACCGATTAAAGAGAAACTTGTTCAACATCGTTTGAGATGGTATGGGTATATCCAGCGGAGGTCTTCTGATGCACCGATACGTGGTGGAGTTTTAAGCCGCGTTGAAAACACAAGAAGAGGTATGGGTCGACCGACATTGATATGAATTGAAGCTGTTAAAAATGACTTAAAGACATGAAATGTTTCCAAAGAGTTGGCGTCAGATAGGAGTGTGGGAAGTCATCGATTCACGTACCTCAACCGTGACAAATTAAATTTTAGAAGTAGTGTTATAATTGTACGACTTTAGTCCAGAATTAACGATGTAGAATACTAGTCTAAACTTATAATTGGTAGAATAGTGTATTATTATTTTACTATAACAAACATTACGATGCTTTCTTTAGATAGGAGTGTGGGAAGTCATCATCCTCATCACCAACTCATTTCCATTTAGCTTTATAATCAAGAAACTGAGCCATTTCACAATGGCTAGTTTCTATCGAGATATGGAGAAAAGATCGATCAATAATTGGCACGAAGAAAGAGTGCTGAAGGTTGATCAAAGAAGTGTGTTTTCAAGAACTCCAAGATTCACTCAAGAGACAAGAAGAGATGACATGAATTTCAAGACATATGCATCCAAACTAATTGCAAGATTCAGAAGAGACGAGCCAAAGAAATCGTATGTATCGACATTGATGAAGAACTTAAAGACGAAATCAGAAAATGGAGAGTTCAATAAAAAAGAAAATGGAGGACACATCTGGCCTAAGATTAAAGCTGACAAGTGGGGTCCACTGGAACCGCTTAACGACAGTCGGTCGATTCGGTGGAATGCATCGCGGGAACACATTAAGCAAAAGAACACTAGTAATATCAGCCGTCGATGGACATCCCTTAATGATCGATGCTTTAGATGTGGTGATCGTGGGCATAGAGCTTTGTCCTGTAGAAATACTCTAATATGCTTTCGATGCAATCGAACAGGACACAAAGCCAATTCCTGTGCTTCGTTCCCAAATCAGAAAACCCAGAGCTTACCTAAGATAGGAAATGGACAAGATCTAAAATCATCGGAGAGCAAAGAGGGAGATTCAAGTATCGAATCAAAAAGCTTGATGGCGCATCGTATGTTGCATTCGATTGAGTTGGGAGGATCAGATTTTGAGAAGATTCACAGCGAGCTTGCCAATGCTTTTATCATTCACACTCCAAATGATATGAAAATTCCTACAATATTGGCAGGGTTGCAGATTTCCTATCAGAGTTCAGAGCAATGGGTAGTTAAGAAGATCGAGGTAAACAAATTTCTGATAATTGGAGCAAGAAGAGAGGTAAAAGGGATTTTAGATTGTGGAATTTGTAGTTTAGGACCATACCAGTGCAAAGTTTCTACTGACATGAGTGAACTGTTTCACAATCTGAAACCGAAACAAGTATGGGTTAGGTTGTACCACATCCCTTATGATATGAGAGATATACACTCCATAGATAAGATTGTATCCAAGTTTGGTACGCTAGTAGATGTGGACCAAAACACATTCACTGGTGAGGATCTGAGATGTGCGAGGGCAAAAATTGAAGTTACAGCTATTGAATTGATTCCACCACACCTTTTTTTCAAAGTTAACCGACCTGGATTACAAAGAGATCTGATTAAGGTTCAAATTGAAATTGAAACTGAGGAAACTGTCCCAATAGCTAACTGAAAACCCCAAGAAGTAATAGAAGCAACAGGAGACATGAAAAAAATTATAATGGAAAGAAAAGCAAGAGAACATATAGCAAAGTATGGGAGGGTAACAGCTAATGATAGTGAAGGTAGAACTGAATTCAAGAGGCCACCTCAAAACATTAACCAAACTATAAGAATAGGAATAGCACCACAAAACAAGATACCTGTAACTGTAAAAGCCAAAGAAATTAGACAAACAATAAACATAGAGAATCAAGGAACTTTTGAGACAGAAAATAGACAAGTGCCCCTTTTAGTCAATAATCCAGAGGAAAACATGAAACCGGACCAAAGGCCTAAAAGGAATGATCAGATGAAGGATAAGGGTGAAAGGGCCATAGAAACAGATGAAGAATTAATAGGACAATATGAAGAAACTCATATAGAGAATAAATTGCTAAGACAACAATTGAAAAAGTTGAGGGATCAATTAGCTCAAGAAGGGATCAAAAGGTATGGAGGTACAAGCAGTCAACTCAGCATAGAGGGATGTGAGAGCAAAGACAAGGACAAGCAAATGGTCATAGCAGCCAAACCAAAACCAAATGGAGCCTCAGTGAAGAGGAGCTACATAATGCACAGAGCTATGTTAAAGACATATGGTAAGCTTCTATCTCAACTTATTCAACCTGATGAGAGAGTTGGTACAACTCTTATCAGATTGGAAAATTAATTTTATTGATAAGTCAGTAAATGTTGAGAGTGTCATAGATAACATGAGGGAACATGAATACATAAATATGGGACAAAAACTAGAAGAAATGTTAAGATTTTGTTCAGTAAATGTCAAGCAGAACACAGAGAGGGAAATTACCATATTAAATGATTAAGATTGCAAATTGGAATGTTAGAGGACTTGGTTGGAAAGGTAAGAGACAAATGGTCAAAGAATTCATAAGAAAGGAACAAATAGATGTAATTGGAATACAAGAAACAAAAAAGGAAATTCTAAGTACAAGATTACTTAATAATCTAAGTAGTAAACATAGTTGGAATTATATACCAGCAAGTGGTTCAGCAGGGGGGATATTGTTAGGTATAAATTTAGAAAAATTTGATATAATTACATGGATAAAAGGAATATATACTATCACAGCAACAATTAAGAATAAAAAAGATGGAGTAATCATAGTTGTTTCATCAGTGTATGGCCCATCCTCAAGTAATAATAGACTTAAATTTTGGGAAGAATTAGACTTATTAACTAGGATATATAATTTACCATGGATGATAGGGGGTGATTTCAATGTCATTAGAGAGAGAAATGAAAAACAATGAATTACATATAGTCAAAGAAACATGAATTGCTTTAATGAATGGATTGAAAACTCAGATTTGATTGATTTTAAATGTAACAGTAGGGAATATACATGGGCAAGGGGAGGAAGAAGTAGGCAAAAGACATGTTTAGATAGATTTTTTATAAATCAAGAATGGTTAAACCAATACCCCACGACTACAACCTATGCATTAGGCAAACAATTATCTGATCATAATTCTATTTGTACAGAATATGGAATAAATAATCAATCAAAAATATATTATTTTAAATTTGAAAGAAGCTGGTTAGCACAAGAAGATTTTTTAATTAAAATGCAGGAGTGGTGGTCACATATAAGATTAAGAGTTAACAAAGGGCAAGATTGGAAAATTAAGATAGATAATCTCAAACAGAAATTAAAAGGTTGGAGTGCCAATTTGAGAAAGGATATCAGAGACAATAAGAATCAAATGGACACTATTGAAATAACAGCTGAGAGTAGGGATTTATCATTTGAGGAACAAGAAAGTTATCAAATACTACAGAATGAATTATTTAATATACATCATCAAGAAGCAGTGTATTGGCATCAAAGGGCAGTAACTAAGTGGTTAAAGAGGGAGATGCCAATACTAAGTTTTTTCATAAAATAGCTTCATACCAAAAACATAATAATACAATATCTTCTTTAAATATAAATGGGACGAAGTGCAAGATGAGAAGGAAATAGCTAAGTACATTTATAGATATTACAAAGACATAATTGGACGTTCAGATAATATATGGGCAGAAATAGATGAGTCAGTTTGGCAACAAAATGAAAAAGTAACTCAACAAGAGAATGAGGAATTAATTGCACCATTTACCTTAGATGAAATTCATAAAGCTGTAATGCAGGTGGACCCTAACAAGGCCCCTGGACCAGATGGTCTGTCAATGTCCTTTTACCAGCATTGTTGGGAAATAATCCAATATGATTTGTTTGAGCTTTTTAGGGATTTTTATGAAAACAAAATGGACATATCAAAGTTAAATAGGGCTACAATAGTGTTGATGCCAAAAATTAAAGTAGCAAATGATATATCTGAATTCAAACCTATTAGTCTTTTAAACTGCAGTTTTAAGATATTCACAAAGGTCCTTGCAAACAGAATGTATAAGGTCTTAAATAGAATCATTAGCATCAATCAATGTGCTGCATTGCAAGGGAGAAATATCATGGAAGGAATAATTGCAGCACATGAGATTTTGCACTCAGTTCATAAAAATAAAGAAAAAGGTTTATTGTTAAAATTGGATTATCAAAAGGCTTTTGACAATATTAATTGGAAATATTTAATTAAAACATTAAGAGACAGAGGGTTTCATGAACAATGGATAATTTGGATAGAAAAAATTCTTTTATAGGGACATAGTGCTATACTGTTAAATGGACAATTAGGGAATTATTTTGAGTGTAGGAAAGGGTTAAGGCAAGGTGACCCTATATCACCTTATCTTTTCATACTAGCAGTAGACACTTTGACAAAATTGATAAATATAGGAATTGAAAAAGATCATTTCAAAGGTTTGGGTCCAACTGTGGTAAATGATAAAAAAATAATGATTTTGCAATATGTGGATGATACTCTATTATTTGTGAAAGCAGAAGAGAGAATGGTAGAAAAATTAAAATGGTCTCTAAAGTTTTTTGAAAGAATGACAGGATTGAAAATCAATTACAGTAAATTAGAATTAATTCCATTAAATGTCGAAAAACACATAAGAAGTTATTATGCTGAAAAATTAGGATGCAAATTAGGTCAACTACCAATCAAATATCTAGGACAACCTTTACATTGGAAAAAACCAAACAAATCAGATTGGATGCAAATAATAGAAAAAATTACAAATAAACTTCCTAATTGGCAAGGGAAGATGCTGTCATTAGGAGGGAGGTTGATTTTACTTAATTTTGTACTGTCTTCAGTGCCTTTATATTATATTTCTATATATAGGATGCATGTGTGGGTATGGAAAAGGATAGATAAAGTGAGAAGATTATTTTTATAGAATGGATCAAATCAAACAAATAGAAAGAAATTATCACTGTAAAATGGGAAGCATTATGCAGAAGAAAGGAGTATGGGGAATGAGGAATTTTGAATATATTACAAATGAATTATGCACTCATATGTAAATGGGCATGGTTGTTCCTATACCAGCCCCATACTGGATTATGGAAAGAAATTGTTATAGTTAAATACAATAATAAATTTAGAATAGCAGCATCACCATTATGGTCAGGAGTTAGTAACATATACAAATTAATTCAGATAAATAATACTAGAATAATTGGAGATGGTCAAACAATAGACTTCTGGAATGATATATGGGAAAATAATTGTGCAATTAAGATACAATATCCATTAGTATATAATAAATCCAAAGTAGAGAATATTACTTTAGCAAAAATATGGAATAAAGGTGATGTGAATTTGAATTTAAGCAGAGGAATAACTACTGATATGAGAATTCAGAAACAAAATTTGATTGAGATAGTTAAAAATTTAAATTTCACTAATGAAAGGGACTCTTTAAGATGGAATTTGGAATCAAATGGAATCTATTCAATCAAATCTATGTATAACTTTTTGAATTATGGGGGTGTACACATTAACATGAAACATACAGTTTGGAGCTTAAAAATATCTATTAAGTTAAATTATTCACATGGTTAGTACTCAATACTAAAATATTGACAGCTGATAATTTGAAAAAAAAAAGGAAAATTCAAGTTCAATCAGTATGTAGGTTGTGTGGAAATGTGCAAGAAACAATAGAACACCTGTTTTTGCATTGTAATGTAGCTAAACAGATATGGATGAGGTTTATATATGGAAATACAGATGGGACACATATAAATACATCATCCATAGATAATATATGGGTCTATAATGTGTATGAATGACAAACTTTTTAATATATGGGGAAATGTATTTGCTGCATTAGTATGGATATTATGGGGGGAAAGGAATGGGGCTATTTTTCAAGGAAGGACAATTAAGAGCATAACCACCATTTACATGATGATAAACCATTTGTGTAAATTTTGGACAGGAAATACATATTCAATGGAAAATAGAAACAGGTACACAACAAATCATCAAGTGATTGTAGGTCCACAGGTGATTGATGAAGGAATTGGAGATGGGGAGAGACACTTCGGATGAAGATCTTTTGGACAACTAGACAAATAAGTGGTGCTAGTCAAGTTCAGGCAAAATGTCATTAGGGGATCATTTGGGGTGGTACACTGGTAAAGTGTTAAAAAGATAATAAAGGTTTAGTATAAGAAAAGGGTACAATAGGAACACTTATTTTGTTGCATTTAGGTTGCTGCATATATAAAAGTTGAAGCATTTAGTTTTAAATATATAAAAATAAAGCACAAATATTAAAACATTAAGATGGGATAATAGGGGAGAAGATATGATAATAAAAGTAAGTGTTTAGCTCAGTTTTGTAATTTTTTTTTGTTCGTTTGCGATTCTCAGCAAAATACAGTATACAGCTTGTATACGTATTCACTGCTATTGTAAAAGACAATTTTTTGTGCTTCTAGCTAATGGAAGTTTGGCACCCTGACTTGGGGCGCTATGTTTCAAAAAAAAAAATACACAAATAACCCAAAATGTTATAAAAATTATAAAAAAGTCAGAGTAAAAATAAAATATTTCAATATCTTTATTTTCAGATTTAGGTTATCAACTCACATAAAATCAAAATAGTAATTTTAATAAGTCTCCTATGAACAAAATTTTTAAAGACATTTTGTTTAAATTAATAGCTTACAAAGAGAAATTACTGCGATCGACGTTATATTATGTGCTGGTCACAAATGTTGCTTTTGGGTTAATATCAGTCCGTATCTGTTGTTATTCGGAGGGAATAACAGGACTATTTTATCTTGTTGTTGATCGTTCGATTTATACGAACGACACAAATGGACTGCACGAGGTCCGCTGTATTATATAAATATTTGCGAGAGCGAAAATAAACGATCAGATATGAAATAACAGGACCGCCTTACGTAAATTTGCCCCTTATAACTATATCAATGTTGCTCAGAGTCAGAGAAAAGTTGATATTAAATTTGATAAATTCTTGATTGCATAAAGTTCGACATTAATGGAGACATAATATGCACTGTGGTGATTTAACAAAGGCAAACTAGGCTAATATCTCATGTTTAGTTGAGGAGTAAGGAGGAACCAATTTTTTTAAAAATGAAAATTAAATAAAAAAAAGATAATTAAACAGAAAGATTGACTTCGAAGTTCCAAAAATAACATAGATCAGAGTTCTCAACCCTGATCTATAGCGTTTTTTCTATAGGAAGAGGAAGAGAGGAGAGGGCGCTATGGGGTTTTGGAGGAAAACATATAGGCCAGGGTTGCGAACCCTAGTCTATAGCGTTTTTTCTACAGGACGGTGTTGTGAACACCGTTCTATACATTTTTTGTCAGTTCGAATGTAAAAAATTGGTCCAAAAGATGCAATTAAAGTCCAGAGTTGGCAACACCATCCATATATTATAGGCCAGGGTTGGAAACCCTGTTCTATTCTATTTTTAGAGCTTCCAATTTAATTTTCTGTTTAATTATCTTTTATTTATTTAATTTCTATTATTAAAAAATCGGAATGAGGCATAACTTATTATGTAAAATTATGACGTCATAAATTATGTTTGTTGGTTGAGTCAATTGAAGAATAAAAGAGACTATCATTTCCTTAGTATTTATTATTATTATTATTATTATTATTATTATTTTATTATTATTGTTGTTGTTGTTAGTTAATATTAAAAATAATAGTGATCTTAATCACTTAATTATATTTAAAATAAATAAATAAAATATTTATATTAAAATATATTGAATAATCATAAAAATATAATGATAATAAAATTATTATTATTATTATTTATTATTATTATATTCATTATTATTTATAATAATAATAGTAATAGTAATAGTAGTAGTCGTCGTAATAATAATATCATTATGATTGTCATCTTAAAAATAATATGAAATATTGATAAATAATTATAATAGAAATAATAATAATTATTATTATAGTAATCACTATTATTATAGTAATTATTATTATTATATTATGATTAAAATTATTATATTATTATTAAATAATAAATAATAATTTAAATTGTGGAGTCCCACGAACATAATTGTTTTTTGGTAATTATGAAAAAGGTAGTGATAAAAGTAGACAAGGGATACGAGTTTTTTGATCGAATGGCAAGAACGGTAGAAAATCTACCGTGCGACAGCCTAATTTACTTTTTAAACGACCTTATGAAACAACCTAATACTTTCAAATCTAATTTTACTTTATAAATTTACTTTCTTATTATAGTGAAATTGACTGATTTGATAGGCATTTTCTCATGTTGCTTAATTTACTTTCTTTATATATTAGTTGTAATATGATTTTGAACAGCCTAATTTTATTTTTAACGACCTTATGAAACAACCTGATTTTATTTTTACAGTAATAATTAAACAAGTTGTGAAAAAAAACTTTTTAACAGTAATACTTAAACTCATATATATATTTTTACAGTAGAACTTAAAACACAATAATATTTGAAGGATGAAAGCAGAATGAGGGAAGATTTCTGCGAAAAGAAGGAAGAATGAGGGAAAATTCCTGTGAAGGAAGAATGATGGAGAGTTTTTTTTACGGTTGAAAGCTCGTAGGTAGATTTCATTACTGAATTGAAAGAAGTACAGCATCTTATACTCATTAGCTGAAACCTAAAAACCCCACGGGAAGATTACATCCAGAGCCTGATTCATTACTACTCCTACCCAAATTTGCTAAATAATGACCTACAGTATTGTTCATTCTAGTAACATGAAGGAAATTGAAGTCTGGATGTACATTGAGTAGCTCTATTAACTCCATGATCTCTCTGTGAGCCTGCCATTCGGTCGAGACAGAGGGGTCCTTCGAATGGAGCAAGGAGAGTAGTTGTTGGCAGTCAGTGTAGAAAGTGAACCTTGTGATGTTTATCCTAATGGTGGCAAGCAGTGCAAGTTTTAAGGCAATAACTTCAACATGAAGCGGTGAGAGGGTTGAGTGAGCACAGTAAGAGTATTCGATGAGGAACCCCTCCTTGAACCATACCCATCATGCACCTCCATAGTCAGAGAACCGGTAAGATCCATCCACATAGCAGCAACTAGTGTCTGGTTGCATGGCCATTCCAGATTGCACGTTGGTGTCAACAATTTGGCTAGATGGTGTTGCTACAAGTCTGAAGTACATGGCGTCCCTTTATATGCGTAAAGCCTTCTGGATGATTTGTGTTGCGGTAGAAGGAACCCTGTCGATTACAGGTTTACATCGTGCTTTCCATAGTTCCCATAACAGGTTGAGGAATAGGACGTACCGGTCGCTAGGTAATAGTTCCTCATGCTAGTTATAATTTGGGCCAAACTTCCCTGCAATACATCCGATCTCAGCCCAAGCGGCGAAGTGAACCATACATGTCTTGCCAGAGGGCACGTCAGTAGGAGGTGCAAAGTATCTTCAGTGCCTTGGGAGCATAGCTGACACACAGGAGATTGTGTCATCCCTTTGGAATGCAAAAACTGCATGGTTAGGAGTATCTCCCGAATGGTCTTCATATAAATAATTTGATACGTGGGATGACTCCTTTGAGGGACCAAAGATTGTCCCAGAAAGCTTTGTTCAGAAATGGGTGTTGTAGTGTTAAATGACCATTGTGAGAGGAGAGCATTTGGTAAGCTTTTTTTTAGAGTGAAAGACCTATTCTTTGAGTAGGTGAACATCAACTTGTCTTGGACATTGGGGTGTAGAGGGGTGGGAGGGTATGTGTGCCTGATTGTTGATGTATGAAATGGACCCATAATACGATATAAAGTGTCTTCATCCCAAGTGCCTGTTTGGGTGTTGATGAGGTCCCTTACACATAGCCTCCTTAGTGCCGCTGTTCTCGCAGGTAACGCTCTCCATAGTGGAAACCAAGGTTCCCCATCTCCAATAACCCATTGAAGGTGAGGGGTAATTTTGTCTCGCATTGTACTCATAGCCCTCCAGAGCCTGAAGCAAGCTCTTGTGCGGTTTATGTGCCAAATGGTTGATCGAGAGTAGTATTTTGCCACCATCACTTGAGCCCAGAGAGGGGGTGAGTTCCCTAGCATTTTCCATAGGTTCTTGGTCACGAATGCATCATTTAGCATAGGGATATCCCTTAGGGCCAGACCCCCCATACCTTTTGGCAGGGTGATGTTTTGCCAGGCTGTGTATGCAAGATATCTAACTTCTATTTTACCTGCCAAAAAAAGCCGCTTAATTTTCATCTCAATTTTAGCTATGACAGATGAGTGCAGTGGTCCATAGCTCATATAGTAGACTAGGGTCGCTTCCAACACAGAGAGGATCAAAACGAGTTTCCCGGCCTAGGATAGGAGTTTGGCCTTCCAAACGTGTAATATAGCGTCTATCTTCTGCAGGAGGCTATGGTAGGATGTCGGGTTTGAGTCCACTATAAGGCAGCCTAGGTAGTTCTCAGCATATGTAGCATCTGAGACATGAAGAAAATCTAGAGCAGTTCGTCTGGCTACATCATTCGTTGCTCTAGAGAACCAAATTTTCAATTTTCCGGCGCCACCACCTGTCTCGAAAGTGGGCAGAAAGTGTTCAAGACCCAACTATAGTCGTCATTTTCTGGTTGTTGGTGTGCCCAAGAAGAACCAGGTCGTTTGCGTAAATTAGGTTGGTTAGCGATGGAGCCGACACAGCTAACCTGACTCCCTATAGCGTGCCATTGTGCACTTGTACAAGCAGCATTCGTGTGAGGAGCTCCGTAGTTAAAATAAAGAGATAAGGGGAAAGAGCACATCCCTGTTGTATGCCACATTTCGACGAGATAAAACCCTGACCCGATCCATTAACAAGCAACGTATATGATGGGGAGGTGACACACGCCATTATCCATCCGATGAACCGTGGTGGCAGGTGGAAGAGGTGCAACAGGTTGTGCAGGAATTTCCAAGACAGTCTGTCAAAGGCCTTGGAGAGGTCGATTTTGAGGCAGAAAGCTTCAGAATGGTAAGAGGGCAGACAAAAAGTGTGAAGTACATCCCTGAGTAGAATGACATTTTCAGAAATGTCCCGACTTGCCACAAATGTCGTTTGATTAGAGCTTATTACTTGGGGAAACAATGGTTTGAGACAGGTAGCCAACATCCTGGAGATCACCTTATAAATCATGTTGCACAGAGAGATCGGTCTGTGTCGGATACACGGGTAGGAGCTTGACACTTTGGTACAAGAACCACATTTGTGTGAGAGATTGCTGACGGCATGTGGGACTTTTGAAAAAATGATTTACTTGGGAAATGATAGCAGACCCCAGGGTCTCCCAGTAGGTTTGAATGGCCCACGTACGCAGTGAGACCGTCCGACCCAGGAGCACGATCAGGCCCCAGTGAGAAAACATCATTTCTTATTTCAATATATGTGAGCTTTGTCTGCATAATTCCAAGAAGAGATGGAGATGGCACTGTGAAGGAGGCCAAGACTGATGGATTCAACAAGTGTTGAAAGTCAGACAACCTAATCCCCATTGGGCTTCCAAATAGTTGCTTATAATGTTGCACGAACTAGGCTCTGATTTGGCTATCTTTTGTGATCCATGAGCCATCTTGCTATTGTAAGGCAAGAATCGTGTTTCTCCTTCTCCTTATAATTGTGGTTGAGTGGAAGAAAAGGGTATTTCGGTCGCATTCACCCATCTAGCAGAAACGTGACCGTTGGTACCGGTATGCTTCTCGCTTTAGTAAAGCAGTGTTGTATTTCTCTTGCAGGATCCGTTGTTGATCAGTAGTGTCACTCGATGACTGTTCATCCTGGGCAGCAGCCATGCAGTTCTTCAATCGCTTTAATAACTGGTCAGGAGGGGGTATTTTCCATAGCCAAGCCTTAAGACCAATTTTGATTTCCTTAGTGACCCTTTCTCATGTATTGTGACCTCGTTGGATGCTATTAGTAAATACTTCATTGAAATCATCTATGTAAAGCCACCAGTTCTCGAAATGAAACTACCTCGGTCGCTTGGTTGGGTTCGGTTGGGTTCGTAGTAAAATTAGGAGATGGTCACTATTGTATCCAGGGAGGTGGAATACCTCGACTTTGGAATATTGCGTTGACCAAGAGGCCTCGCCAATGTCCTGTCTAGTCTTTCAAGGATGAGGTTGTTCTGATGCCTCCGATTCATCCATGTATAGGCCGACCCTTGATATCTCAGGTCTATTAAGCCAGATGCCAGTATCATTCGTGGAAAACTGGAGTTGTGAGACCTCTAAGTTGACGATCCCCCTATTTTCTTCCCTGGAGGCAATTGCATTAAAGTAACCCATAACACAAAAATGTAGGTCCAAGAGCGTAGCATAGTACTGGATACTCTCCCATATGTAGGCATTTGCTGCATGAGAGGGATCACCATATACCAACCCTAAGATCCATGGTTCTTCATTGTAGCCCAGGTTGAGTTTAAAAAATATAAAACGAAAAGATTTCTCCAGCAAGGTGAGATTTATATTCCTATCCTAGAGGCACCAGAGGCCCTCGGATCGTCCAACAGAAGGGACAATCTCATACATCTAATCCCCAATTCTTTGTATCCTTCGCTTAGCCTTGTTAGTACCGCAGTTGGTTTCAAATATGAAAGCAATAGAAGCACAAGTGTTGTGGAGGTATCTCTTGATGGTGGAAATTGTCTTCGGGCCTCCACTCCCGCGACAATTCCACGATAATAGATTCATTGTGGGGGTGCAAGCAATTGGGGGCTCGCCTGCCTAGCCCTCTTTGAGGCTTGGTTGATTGAGGTGTCATGTACCATATGTTGGTAGTTTGAAGGTGTGAGGGAGACATGTTTGAGTTGGTCAGATACTAAGGATGTGGTGGTCGATAGAATCAGAGCAAGATGGGTGTACGGCTATCGATCATTGCGGGAGTGATTGGGGTGGGTGGTTCTTGTATGTTGTTTGTGGGAATGGGATTTAGTGTGGGGGTTACGGTTGGTGAACATGTAGGTGGTTGTGGAGCCTTGTGTGTTATCATGGTATGTTTGGCCTATACCGGTTTGGAGGTTGAGATTGGTTGGGGAGCTGGAGGCGAGTTTGCTCGGGTTGAGTATTTCATGAGGCAGTGGAATAGGGGTAGTTTGATTGATCCACTCCCCTTTTTTGTTGTTCAACAACTTGGTTATTTCGAGCCTGTTACGATAAGTATCATCATTAGCCAATTTGAGGACTTTGGTGTATGAAGTACATGTTGCTAGATCATGCCCTATCATGCCGCAGTAGAGACACACACATTGTAGTTGCTTATATACCAGGAATATGGTCAACACGCCTAGTGAGATCTCAGATATGTTGTCCCTGAGGGCTTTATCCGCCGGGTAAGTGACCTTGACTCCATAAAAAACTTACCAGCTATTGTTGCCGACCCTATATCCGAAACTAGGGGTCCCAGTTGCATTGCCACCATTTTTGACCTTCAGCATTGAGAGAACCCGAGGGGATGTTGTGGAGTTGCGCCCACATGTCCACTTGGTTGGCATATTCCGGTTTGAGGTCCTATGGCCCGGTGACCCTAGACAGAGCCACGAGATATGCCTTGTATAGCTAAGGCTCACGGTAGATTACATCAAACATTTCAGATTCATTGACAAACTGCACCAGGAAGGTATTTCGAGAAATAGGAGAAATGGATGTTTCTGGATGAACCCTCCACAAACGCAGCATAGTCGAGCTAAACTATTTGTCCAGTATCGTTTTGTCCGATATAACTCTGGCCAAGACAGACTGATCCCAGTTTACAGACGGGGCAACATGCATAGGTAGAACTAGGGATTCGCTGGTGGGGCTAAGTAAGGTGATGGTTTCTAGCAGTGTAGCAAGATCATCAATATTCTCAACCATGGATGGTGAATTTGAATCGAGCATATAACTCTAGGGGGCTGGTCAGGCTGCATATATGGACTCTTGGGTGTAGTTATTGTTAGAAGCATTAAGTTACCATAAATGTGAGGCCGGGCATTTGTAGAGGTTCATTTGGGCTTTGTGTGGTAGTGTGAGGCTGAAGCTCATTAATGGAGTAGGGTTGAAAGGATACGGAATCATGAATTCTAGGGAGAGTAGCGAATATACAACAATTAGAGTTGTGATAGGGGTCACATCATGCGGGGGACAGAGAGAGAAGTGCTGCATCTTATGCGGTATGGACAGTACATGAGTCCCAATTCTAATCATGACATGTCTAGTTACTGGGTTAGGGGGCCCATCCTCCCATGGCATTTATTAACGGGAAACATCCCTTTGCCTAGCAGACCAGTCTGTCCTAGATTATCAACCATGTTATAGGTTGTAGACGATTGGGATATGTACCAGGCATTTGGTGTCTCGTGAGACGTGCTATGAATGAAACTCTTGAACCCGGTGTTGTACCAGGGCTCTTGGATTGGGAGATGGGGTGTGCTTGTTTGGAGTGAGGGTGAGTTGCTGGCACCTTGGTAATCAGGCCATTGAAACTTAGAAACGGGGAAGGAACACTCATCTAAGTGAGATTGTTGTGGCATGCCTGGTGAACCGATACGGGCGGGGCACTGATGTGGTCTACGGGAGGTGGGTAGCCACCGTATTGAACAGCCCAGGGAGGGGGTTGGAGTTGCGAAATGAATGCTTGAAGTCCCAAAGACGATAGTACGACACCGTCACCCGATCCTAGCACTCGCTGATTGTGGTATGTACTATTGATACAGTTATAACCCCCAATAGAGACTTTACAAATTGTCCATCCCTCATTCACATCCAAAATAAGCCACCCCGGGATAAGGTTCAGTGATGGGGTATCTATCATTAACCTGAGGGATGATTTGTCAGTGCCTAGGACGTTATCAGGATGCACATCTCGCAGGATATCGAAATAGCTAGTAGCTTGTTTGAAATACTCTATGTGCCACCAGTCAATTGGGAAGTTATCAATTTTGACGAGAGCTCTATAGTAATGGCGGAATCTGGAGCGTGTGCATACCTTGACCAATGTGACGACGAGTATCCAATTTGTGCGTCGAGCAGGGAAGATTCCATGAGGATGGAAGTTTGTGACACCTGAGGGGGGATTTGCTAACCAGACAGTCTAGTGAGAGGGTGAAGAAGACGTACTGTTCCACCTTATTGAGATAATTGTGCACATAATGGGGGTAGCTTACAAAAAAAATTCAAAACTTTTTGCTAGATTTTCAAAAGATAATTCATTTTTCACTCCACAACCTTTTGCATGATTTACAAAAATGAGGAGAAATAATGTGCTAAAAAAATATCAAAGCAAACTTTTAAACATGCACATTTATTATAGTTTTGCAAATCGACAAAAGGAAGAGATTGATATACCAAACAATTTTATCATATTTGTCGATTTGCAAAACAAACTTGAATTTTACAAGATTGTGTGTTGTTGAGATTCTTACAGATGCAAGATTGAAGAAGCAAAATAGGAGAAAGCAAAATGGAGTTTTGAGGCTTCAAACAACCTCCGATGGACCTAAAAATGTTCCAGTACGGGCAAGCCCGGTACTGGCTGTAGATCTCGTCGTGAGATTTCCAATGCCACAAAGAACGCCAAAGCCGGATTACGAGTCAAAAAAATATGGCCAATTGAAGAATAAGCTCAAGCATGAATAACAAGCTTCTATGAGGGTTTTAGGCTTATTTGTGAACTAATAATATTTAAATTTGAAATTGAAATGAGCAAAATAATAACAAAATAGAGTGTAGCGTTATATAATCTATCTTAGCATTATAACGCTACGCTCTCCAATTCTCCACAAATCCAGATCAGTCTTAACCACTTTTGACAAAGCAACTCATTACATAACGCTAGCTTAGCATTATAACGGTAGGCCAAGAAACCAGAAAATTGGTTAAGTACCCAATTGACACGACCACCATTTATGTAACGCTAGCCAAGTGTTATAACGATAGACTAAAGAACCAAAAAAATTGCTAAGTATCAAATTGGCAGAGCCACCCGTTACATAATGCTAGCCATGTGTTATAACGCCAGACCAATGAAATCTGAAAATTGGCTAAGTACTGAATTGACAAAGCTACCCGTTAGTTAAAGGTAAGATAGCGTTATAATGATATACCTTAAAATAAACCAGAATTTGGCTAAATATCGAATTGCTAGAGCCACTCGTTATGTAACTCTAAGTTCGTGTTATAACGCTAACTTTTCTCTTATGAAAATTGGAAAATAAAAATTAGAAATAATTTTGTCGTATCTTGACATAGCGTTATAACACTATATTTTACATAGGGATAGTGTTATAACGATATCTATCATTTTGTCCTAATTCCACCAGATTTGGAACCTATATAAACAAGGCAGCTGCTGACCTTTCTCTATGAATTATTCTAGACGTTTTCAAGCATGTTAGCAGCCTCCATTGACAATCTTTTGAGCCTTATTTCATATTGCGAAAACCTTTTCTCTGCATCTCAAATTTATATATTCAAACTAGATTATATTTGTTGTGTGAGATTTGAGAGATATTTTATCTTCTCCATTTATTTATTTAGCCCTTGTGTTATCGTATTTTTTTTGCCTTGTCTCTCATCATTTGTGTGTAAGAGGACAAGGTTCAACTTTGTATAAGACTTGATGTTTAGTGCAAACGACTCGATCTTGTTACCGCGTCAGAGAGTTGGGAGTCCCGAAGAGTAGGCTCGTCAATAACCGAACTTCGTTAACAACTTAACATATCGATGTCTTGTGTGATTGCATTGTTTGCGATTTCTCAACTCTTCTACTTATTTTTAATTGCTATATAATTGTTTTAAAAGAATTGAATTGCTAGATCTTCAATTGCATATAATTGTTTACGCTTCCGCAACTTAGAATTACATTAAGCCAAATCGATTAATTATGTAAATTGAATTGATATATTTATCGAGACTTAGGAATTGCCATTAGAAATTGAATTGCGCACTATTTGAATTTATTTATTTCAAGTTGGTTAAGAAAATTACTCCCATTGAATTGCTCAAGTTGTTGTAACTTGTATTGTTATTAAATATAGAATCGCGCACTAAATTGCAAAAAGAATCGTAGGAGTCTTAAATAACCCTATTCACCCCTCTTGGGTTCAACGACTATTTTCTACAATATACATCGTCGGATCCGACAATAGTTTGGGTCATGGGTATTGAGGCCAAGTGTCGAAATTTCCAAATGAGTTAAATTCGGCATTTCATGTTGCTATCAACTTACCACGATAAAAAAAACTTGCATATTGGTTAGTACTTATTCGTGATGTCTAACAACATGCTAATACATGGAAACAAGGTATGCCTATTAGTTGCGACTTTTGTCAAGTGCACGTAACCCCATGCACCTCTACCGGAACGTCATGTATTTGACCTCCTTTAATCTTGTTTCTCTCATATCTCTCACTTGTGTTGACCTCATATTTTTTCTCATTCCAATACGATATAACATTATGAATATTTCTCTTTAATCATCTTGGCTCCAATAGCCTCTCTATTTTGGAGGAAAAGACAAGTTTGTCTTGAATAATTTTTCATCTTTTATCCTTCTCCCAGCAAAATATTTTAAAAACTTGTAAAATGTTACCTCAAAAATGGAAGTTACGAGTAACTCACAAGTTTCTTTGAAAACATTATTGAGCGAATCTAACTGATTTGTTATCATAATGCCAAACTTACGACTTCTCTCACCGAATGAAAGAGCTCATAAATCATATCACAATTAATTTTTCGATCGAGATTGTAAGGGTCCCTACCGATATACTCAAGCCATTTTAATCTGTTAGGACATTTTTCCCGAATAAGATCCAATCGGCTGAGTAATTTCCACTTTTTATTTTGTCTCATTGAAGCACTCAAAATTAAAGTCATTTTCTTGTTACCAAATTCTTTCGTGAAATTTTGTCATATGTGCCATGACTAATATCGATGCAAGCATGCCAATGTTGGACACTCCATCCAAGGTATGACTCATTGAAAATTTGCAAAGTACTTTGTGACGATTTGTGGATAATGTCACAACTCGTGATCTAATTACTTCTCTACGTCAAATTTCATGAAATCCTCCCATGATATGTTGTTCTCGTTGTCAACCAAAGTAAATTCAAAGCAACACTAATGATTTTCCGCATCGTACCCACATGCACATCACATTTTTCTATATACCTCCCAGATAAATCCATACTATCAATTCTTATGATGGGTATGCACTATTTGAAGGCCTCTATTGTCGAACGGAATGCTCAATGCACTGCTCGGAACAAGCAAACACTCGAGTTACTCGTTGGTGTGATAAACCACTCAATTTTGATAGCTGGATTTGATGTTTGTATGACAGTAAGCAATAAATGAATTAAATCATAAGCTGCCTTCATCCTCCGAATAATTATGCGACTGCAATCTCCTTTGCTCGTCAATATTTTGGTAAGGTGCCTTGAAACTATATCTTTGTTCGATTGCAACCATGATATCCTTTATTGTAAACCGCACATTTCCTTTGACATTCCCTCGGGTTATAAAAGTCATGAATGCAGAAGTTAAGTGCAGATGCTCCAATCTATCTTCCGACATAAGACACTCATGAGAATCATGCCTTGTGTGATTACGAATGCATCATCACTTGATCTTCTCGTGGCATATAATCTCCAATGACACTCCTGATCGGTGCACTCAACCATAAACACATTCATATATGACTTGTTCACATGAAACATGTGATTCACATTGATATGAAAATCATGCACGACCCATTTGAGATAATTTTTGGAACAAAACACTGCGTCACTGCCATGCCATCTTCTGTGACATATCCATACTCGTCAAAGTAATTGTCATCACAAATAATATCCACGATCGTGTTTATAGAGTTTCATGAACCAACCAGATGTGAATTTGATCTATCCCTCAGTGGGCATGATGTCATGCTTGAAATCATCTCCTTTTCCTCATTATAATTCGATTTTTTTACGGTGTGAAATCCACATCCATGAAGACATCATCACAATATGTGTTACTAATTTGGGGTGGATCTTCACTTACTAAAAGCTCGACACGTTCCTCCTAATTAATATCATCCAATCCAATTTCGAAATTTCAATATCATCTTCCTCTTGGGCCGGAAAATTTCCATTTAGGATTGAAATTGGTTCATATGAGTAGTGAGGAGCTGGTTCGTCAGGCATTGGAACGAGTCAAGCGTGCGACTACTACTCGCAAAACTGCAATTTGGTATATTAGAACGGGCTATGGGATCTACAAATAACTCAACCATTGACAAGTTTTTCGTTAACACCGAGTGGTTAAGCATTAACTTTCATGTATCATTATTCAAAGTTTGTAACTCGGAATAGAACATTATCGGGGGTGTGAGTTGTAATTCTGCATTGAACCTTGTTGAGATCTCTAAATCATGTGTTGCGCTTGACATCCTCAAGCATTGATAGAGCTCCGTCTTTAATTCATCAAGAGTGATGTGGTCATACATCATGATATTACTCATAGCCTTTTTCGAGTATTGAACAACGCAAATATCATGTTGGATAGTACCTTCGGTGAAGAAATAAAAAACATGTTTTTGGAAGCTTTTTCAAAGAGGGTGAATTTAGGGTTTTAGATTTTGAGGGGTTATGGATTAAAATCGCGACAAAAAGGAGATAAGAGGAGAAAAAAAGAAAAAAATTAAGAGAGAAGAGAAAGAAATTGGTTGCCATAAAGCATTAAATCTTTCGAAAGCTCAGGAGTGTTACTGTAAATAACACTCCTAAATAGTTTCTGTCACTAAATTATGGATCCAAGGCATTTAGATTGGCGACAATTAATGCAGACACATGCATTAAATTCTACCAAAACATAGGAGCACTATTGTTAATTGTGCACCTAAATAATTTATCTCACTGAAATGTAGGTCCAATTCGTTAAGTTAGAAAATTAGACAAGCAGTTAATGCAGGCCAAAAAAAGAAGAAATCAGGGCGCAATTAATAGTTGTATTAATTGCTATTGGTGTATTATTTTTATTATCATTATTATTATTATCACTATTATTATTATTATTATTTAATTATTATTATGATAATGATTATTATTATAACAATTTTTCTTAATTTGATTATTATTTTCGTTATTGTTATTTTTATTATTTTCATTATTATTATTAAAATATATTATTATTAAACATAAATGAAAATAAAGTATGATTTTACTAGAGACATTATTATTAATTACGTTTCTAATGAAGATTTATTTCTGCTCTAAAGTGAACTTTGACAAGAGAGAAAATTAAAAGAAAATAATAAAATATTAGATATAATTTAGTGACAACAATAGCATCAAGATCATTTATGAAATTTTTTATGCGTCCTAGGCCATTACATAAAATATTACCAGTTTCCCACCAAACAATTGCTCAACCAAAAGCAACATCTTACCTCGCAATACCTACCTTCGCCTAATTTCAGAGAAAGAGAACTGTGAGGGATTTAGAGCTATAATCCCTGTATATAAGTAAGAATCAAGAGATGGGGTTTGTACTTGCCATCTCAGTTCCATTCATTTTTTTCGCAATCTTACTCGGTTTCGGGTGTTACTACTTCAGCAAAGCAAGAGCTCGTCAGGAATTGCGTGCCGGTGTCGGTACACAGGTCTATGGTGCGCCGTTGCCACCTCCCGGCGTGGTAGAACAGAAACAAATCAGAAGTCCAGGGCCTCAAAATGTTTAATTTGAGCGGCTTTTGTCCGGATGTCATGTCACCTCTTCAATTTGGATCTATGATTATACTGTCAAGTTATTTTGGTGATTGCTAATTGTTGGTGTTCATAATTGTTTGTTTTGTTTTGCTTGTATAGTGTGTCAATTCGCGAAGGAAAAAGTTGTAAATTGCGTGTATATATACGATCGTAATGTTCAGTTAATTGTGTATTTAATACATGGATGAGATTGTTTTTCCTGATTTCCTCTGTTTCCTCTGCAACCGAATTAAGGTCGATTATTCTTTTTAAGCATGGTAGTTGATGTTGGTAGTATTGATTTGGTATTAATATTATATTCCAGGTGCTTTGTGTGTGAACCATGCATTTGGTGATGGAGCCTGGAGGCTTGGAGCAATGCACTTTATTAAACAGAAATAAATATTTTTTTTCTCAGCAATTTACTGCTTGAAGAGGAGAACAGCTTGATAGTAGTAGATTCATTGATATCAATAGTAAACAACACCTTTAAAATTAATCTAAAAAAAATACAAATTAAAAGGCAAGTTAACAAGTGTATTGTTATGAATACGTACATGAATCTTCTCAATTAGTCCGTCTCTTTTACAAATTATTTGATGAATAACCATTTGAATTTAAAATTTTATACGCATCTTATCTAAATAACGATGATAACATTTTTGGTGGATATTGAACCAGAGAATCAAAACCAGCTGACTGTTGTAAATCTCACTGCCTCTGCCCATACAAAAAGCTGTAATGAAAAAGTTGAGATAAATAAAATCATTTTCACGCATCTCCAGTTTCATCAACTCTCTGGTCTCTTTTATTAGAGCTTTTTTTTAGCAGAAATATCAAATGATATATTAAAAAATTTAGAAGTGGCAGAACCAACCTGATCGGAGAAACCTATCCGACTTGTACGGATTTGAACTTGATTTGATCATGTAAAATTCGTAAATCTCACTACCTCTGCTCGGCACATGTTTACCGTGCGTCCGTGCCAAGCGCCGTGTCTGTTGTTCTCATTCCCTACTAAGTACTAACCAAAGTGAACATGGGACAACAGTCTCCAGTATAAGTGTATAACTTCATCTCTAAATCTTGCATACTAGTAGACCGGTGTAGACCCAGATCAGAAGCCATTCTTCGCGAAAACTGAAGTTTCTTCCAGTAGTGACTAGACATGACCATGCCTTCGCAATGTTGGTCGGTTTCGGGTGCTACTGCTTAGGCAAGGCGAGAGCCCATCAGGAATTTCATGCCAGTGTCAGCATGCATGTCTATGGTGCGCACACCGGCACACAGGTCTATGGTGCGCCCTTGTCGTCTCCAGGTGTGGTAGATCAGAAACAATTGAAAGAGAAATTTGTCTAAATATCACTTAATAACTGAACAATTATCGAAATGTCATTCGATAACAGTAAATTACCTAAATGATATTAAATTTCAAATCAATTTGTCTAACTAACACTATCTTTATTTTAATATAATTAAAAAATAAAAAAATAAAAATATACTCTAAATACCCTCACCTCTTCCTCTTCCTCTCCTCCTCTTTTTGTACAGGCCCAATGATGACGGTAAAAGTTTATTCACTTGTCTAGTTAAACGCTCAAGGATCAGCATCAATTTGACACCTCATAATTTCTGCTCTCAAAATAAGTGTTAACTCATTTTACTTGTGTAGCTGTGCTTGCGTTTTGCCCTTTGAGCAAAGCAAACTGATGATTTTGAAATAATTCAAGCAACATAAACTTCTCTAAAAAATATGCCTTGTTAAAATTATTTTCAGGTATCAATCCTTGGGAATCAAATTTGCTGCTCGTATAATTTCTTCTCATTTTCTGTTTGTTTCGATCTGGACCGTTTAAAACGCATCTAACGACCAAAACACCTACTCCTTGAACCAAATCACAGTCGTATGTGACGATCGATCGATCAGTGGCGGATCCCAATCAAATCACACCCCTTGAATCAAATACGAGCAGCAGATTCGAATCCCAATCCTTGACGAGTTAAGTCATAAATGGATTCAACCGAACACACTTGCTCAATTTCGAGGAATGTTTCAAGATATGCTTGCAAATGAATTCTACATTGACGCTTTCAAGTAGAGTTGCTAATGAATAGAACGGTTTACGAACGAAATGGGCTAAACATTATTGAACATTAATGGAATAGACTATTTTTTGGTATTGATTGAAATTTAGTCCAAGTTCAATTGCTAAAACCGAACTTGACTAATTGCGAGCTCAATGTGAACAAATTGTGGATTAATTGCGGGCTCAATTGGAATTAAATGCAAATATATTCAAACATTCCAGTAGATTAATCAAGTTCTAACTCTCTCTTCGGTAGAGAGAGAACTAAGTTATTGGCACAAAAACCTAAGTTATTCGATACAGTGATGAAATAGCTTCCATTTAAAGAAAAATTTGCATTGTGGTGTACAGAACTAGATCCATATGATTAGCTTATGCCTTATTGACAAATAGTGGACATTATTCGATTATAAAATTAACTGAACATGGACTGAATATTAGTAAAAAATTATGAACTTAATTTGAACATAGACTTGAACTCATCATCAGCGAGCTGAGTTGAACATTGACTCATCCATTAACAGTCCTGCCTTCAAGTACATACTTTTCATTTTGTACATGTTGGGACTAAAAGATTGAGCAACAGTAAACCAATGCCAAGCAATAAAAAACAGCAACATGTAAGAGAAATCGAGGGATGACAACTCTGATGGCATTTGTGTAATCCCTCTTATAGTTAATTAAGCTATTTTTTGTGTCATTACCATTGTTGGAGCCAGAGAAGATATGAGGGGAGAAGAGGTGGGGGTATTTAGGGTATAGTTTTATTTCTTTATTTTTTAATTTTATTAAAATAAAAATAATAATATATAAACAATTTGCTTATTGAGTGACATTTCGACAATTATTTTGTTATTGAATGATATTTAGACAAAATTTCTCCAATTTAAAAATACATGGCCTCAAAATGTTCCATTTTATCGGGTTCGGATGTCGCAGTGTCACCACTTCAATTTGGATCTATCTTTTTTTAAAAATCTTTACTCTTCTGTGTTCATAATTGTTTGTTCTGTTTTGTTTTGCTTGCATATTGTGTTGATCCAGGGCATTGGTTTGGTGGGTGTTTTTCTTTCAGAGATATTATCCTCCGTTGCGCACGCCGTAGGGCCGCAAGGAGTCGCCGGACGAGTGGTCGCGGGCTTCAATTTGAATAGATCTCCAGAGCCTGAGAGCGAGAACAATCAGCGAAAGAAAGAGTTGTAAATTGCATATATAGTGTCATAAAGTTGTGTTCTTAATACTTGAATTGTTGAGAATTCTCAGCAATTTATTGCTTGAAGAGGAGAACAGCTTGACAGTAGATTCGTGGATGATAGTGAACAACACATTTAAAATTAATCTAAAAAGAGTACAAATTTAAAGGCAAGTATGACTGTTTTGATCATGGATGTGAAGCTGGTTTGTAATTTTACAAAATTGAGCACCATGTTTAATGATAAACATGCATTATTATGTTTTTTTTTTTACTTAAACCGTGGCGGAGCGAAGAGTTTCTTTTGTATTAGTGAATTTGAATAAGTATCCCCAACTTTCTCACCAAGAGGTACAAAAATATGAAAATTTAAGGCAATATCTGCAAAAAGCACACGAAAGTATCCAATCCTGCTGTATTGTTCTAAATCCACAAAGCCATGAACAAAATCTTTTTAAAATCTTTCAACCAATCACACCACTACAAATCACTTATAGCTCTCCTCGCCTTATCTCTCCCCCTTCCACTCAAATCCCTTTCCTCCTTCCCTTATCCTCTCCCGCATCAAATATTCAAATACAATCCCTAGAAAAACAAATCATCAAAGAAGTAATTCTCTAAATCCAGAGATACTATTTCCTAATAGCATCAACAATGGCAAGCCTCACCTCCATCCCCACTCTCACTCCTTCAAAGGTTCTGTCTAAATCCAGAAGAACCCGCCTCGCGCCGGTGATCACTTGCTCTCTCTCACAAGAAAACAACACCAGCTCCGTCGTCTTGACCTCGTTGAAATCGTTCTCTGCTGCGTTGGCTCTCTCTTCTCTCCTGCTCACCTCAACCCCGCCACCCGCTTCAGCTGACATCTCAGGTTTGACACCGTGCAAGGAATCCAAGGCCTTCGCCAAGCGTGAAAAGCAATCCATCAGGAAACTAGAATCCTCTCTCAAGAAGTACGCTCCCGACTCTGCCCCCGCACTTGCGATCAATGCCACCATCGAGAAAACCAAGCGCCGTTTTGATAACTACGGCAAGTTCGGGCTTCTATGCGGCACTGATGGGCTTCCTCATTTGATTGTGAACGGCGACCAAAGGCACTGGGGTGAGTTCGTAACCCCCGGTTTGCTCTTCTTGTACATTGCCGGATGGATCGGGTGGGTCGGTAGGAGTTACCTTATTGCGATCAGAGATGAGAAGAAACCGACGATGAAGGAGATCATCATTGACGTGCCGCTTGCGACAAGCTTGTTGGGAAGGGGCTTCATCTGGCCGGTGGCAGCATACCGGGAGTTGGTCAACGGCGATCTGGTTGTCGATGATGCTGATGTGGCCACTTACTTGTAAGATGCCACACAGCTGTGGTTTAATGGATTGGAGGTGAGATGTGAGGGCTTTGCATTTAGATTAACTTTTTTTTACGGTTTGTGGAAGGATGCATGATTGTGTTATAATTAATTAAACTAAGACGTAAAATTTATGACATGTTTTCAATTTCGAGTGTATAGAAGTTTCATGTAGTGCATGTCTAGTGAACAATATTTGCCTCGCTCAAATATGTACTTTACCATTTGTTCCACTCTTGTTGTCACGTTATTAGTATCATCATCATTATCAGGTACGGATTCATTTACGAACAAATATTCGAGTTTGATTTAAAAAAAACGTAAAATTTGATATATTTTAGTTTTCTTGTTGTAAAAATGAGTTTTTAATGATACTTTAGTATACTTTGATGAGTTTGTATTCGAGTTTTATCTCAATTTTAATGTTCGTTTTCAATGTTCGAACTTAGTTATGTTCAGATTTAAATGTGCTCTGAAGCTGCCTCTCATCGTTATTAAAAGAGGACTATTTTAGTATATATATGTCATTTGAATGAATAATATTAATGTTAATTCGGGTCTGCTTTTTACGGTATTGTAATATAATTAAAAGATCCATTCTCTGTTTAAAAAGGAATAAGTATCTCAATTTTTTCCAAGAAAAAATGAATATTCACCCGATAATCAGGACATTATATAACAAGTTTAAAACCATAAACAAAAATTAAAACAATAAGAAAGTTAAATCATCGCAGACATCAACTAGTGGCGGCAGGGGTGGAACTAGAACACCGAGTTAGGGAGGGCCGGTTTGGAGATATGGGGGCCGGTTTGGAGATATGGGGGCCGATTTGCAAGTATGGTCTAATTTAATTATAAAGATGTCAAAATTTAATTTTGATCAAATTATTCAAATTTTTAATAAATATTTAACTAAAAATCTTACTGTTTAATTAAATTTAATCAGAAAATTAAACAAAGATACAAACTTTTTCGGACCAAAGGGGGAGTGGAGCCCACCCTGGCTCCCCACTGGTTCTGCCCCTGAGTGGCGGAGCCATGTTGAACTCCTTCGATTTTTTTTTCAAAATTTAACATATAATTATTTTTTGAAAAATATGTTTATAATTAAAAAATATACATTATCTTCTGTCTAAAAGAATCTTGAATCTTGAATCTTGAATCTCTCTACGAAAATTCTCATTGTGCACTCATGATAATAATAATAATAAGATTGTTTGACGTGCAAGTAATTTCACTTCCGGAATTCACGTACATGCTTTTGCTTTATTTTTCCCCCTCCCCTGTTTTCACTATGTTTAAACAAGCCAGCAATGTCTTAATTTGATATCAAATAGAAATTAAGGGAAATTATCTAATAGTCTTGAAATTTAGCTATCATTTCCGTTTTTCAGTTCAGAATTGATGCTGCCAAGTGCCTAAGTACCAAGTGCCAAGTGCTCTCTGGTTCAGCAAAAGGTTTGGTGCTTGGTGCATAAGAGAGCATGCTTGTATTCAAGTGTTCTATATATTTGTACCATTGTACCTTTGCTTCTAATCATTTTTAATCAATATTCAAAACCATTTTACTTTTAATCACTGTTCTCTTCTATTGATGTTAATGGGTCTTACCCGCGGATATTTGCCTGTCATGCCACAAAAATGTCATATTCGATATACCCAGCTCGCGGATATGGACATGAAACCGAAGGTCTGACCTATTCATGGGCATTTTTGTCTGACTCATGGGCTACCCATCAATATATGTCAATGTATTTTTGCATCCATGAATTTATCTTATTTTCTTTAATATATTAATTGCACGATATAAAATTTATTATACAATATAATTATAATAATTCAACAACAAAATTAACATCAATATATTCATTAAACAATAAATTTACATTAATGAATTCATTAAATAATTGAAAATCTACACATGAGTATAACCATACAAATCCAAAAGACTATATTCAACAAGTTCATAAGCTGCCCGCGAGTGTAGAGTCATGTTCCATTACTCAATCCGATTGGCCAATAGATCCGGCCCTACCTGACCTGTCGTAGCAATGAACTGAGTAAGTATAAGGCTAAGTCCGATGGATATGGGCGGACATTATAACCCTATCCATTGTATTAATTCGTGTACCTAATTTGGCATTCTACATTTTCTTTTCATAACCCGAGAATAAAAATAAAGTTGAAGTAGAATTCTTTTGATTGCAAATGCCAGAACACATTTCTCTTTTATTCTGGTATGAACTATGAAGGTCAAGTTTCATTGGGCTTGGTTCACTAATTGGTGCAAATAAAGTAACTTAAAAGGTCCTAATTCTTCTGGGGTGCAGTCTTTTTTTTTTTTACTTGTTGGCTTATTTCAGTAGGCTTAAGCCCTATCTAGTGTCAGAGGCGGAATCGGAACATCGAGTTAGGAGGGGTCGATTTGCAAGTATAGTCTAATTTTAATGTTATAAAGATGTCAAAATTTAATTTTAATCAAATTATACAAAATTTTAATAAAAAAAAATTCAATTTTAACCAAAATTTTAACTAAAATCTTACTATTTAATTAAATTTAATTAGAAAATTAAATAAGAGTACAATTTTTTCCGAGCCAAAGGGAGGGCCGGGGCCCACCCTAGCTCCCCCACTGGTTCCGCCTCTGCCTAGTGTAGTGGTGAGACACAAGACCTTCATGGAAGAGATTTGGGATTCAAACTCCGCTAGGAACAACTTTTAGGGAAGATTTTTCAAGTTTATTTTCTAGTTTGTTTGTGGATGTGTGTTATAAGCCTACGGACAATGAATATAAAAAAACTAGTAAGCTCTCATGTGGTCATACTAACCTCTCAGGTAGTCAATATTAATTAATGATGTAGTGATAAATTACGAATGTTCATACTAACTTCTCAGGGTATTCATACTAACTATTCAGGTGTTTATACTAACATCCATACTAACATCCCAAGTGTTTATACTAACTTCACATATATTCATACTAACATCAAAAGTGTCCATAGTAACTACAAGGCGTTCATACTAACATCAGAGGTGTTTATACTAGTTGAAAAATGTATTCATATTATTGAAACAAGTGTTTATATTAAATGAACATTTATATTTTCATTTTTCTCCTTCTCTTTCTTTCTTTCTTTTGTGAAAAAGATAATAGCCATGGTGAATACGAAAAATATCAGAGACAGTCTCACGATCGTTCATTGTCTTTCATTTTCGTTCTCAGATTTGTCATCACTCTTCGTTCTCAAATATGTCGTCACTTTACACTTTATTTTCGCCTTTGATAATTTTCTCGTCATTTTTAACAATCTCTCGTCGAAGAAAAGATATGACAAAGAAAGAACGATAAAAGGAAAAAAAATGAAGAAAAAATATACAGTAGGAAGAAAAAAGAAAGAAATATTAAAAAAATAAGACAAAATATAAAAATGAATGAATGATGAAAACAAAAGACAGAAGACTGTAGATTTAAAGAATTTCTCATGACAAATTTGATTCTTATACTTTTTTGTATTATTTTGATAGAGTGGTGATCGGATCAACATTGACAGGTTGGTTTCAGATAGACGACCAAACTAATTTGGGTTATAACAAGATCGATTTGACTTTGAAAAATTGTTGGTAATGAATAAGATTTGTAACAAGATGATTCGAAACACGAACCGATTCACGACCAAACTAATTTGGTTTTCTAACAAAAGTTTCAATAACTAATCGATTATCTTTTTTTAACAAGTTTAATGTTAATTTGATGTAAGTGAACGTTTAGAGACTAATTTAGTTCTTTTAGTTTTTTTTTTTGAGTTTGAAGATAAAAAAATTCTCTTATATTTTTGCAATTATATTTTATCAATGAATATTTTACATAATTATTGTCTATTGTGAAAATTTAGTACCCACATTTTTTTAAATAACACTTGTTACTTTGCCATATTTATTCAGGTTGTATTAATTTGTGTCCATGTTACTAATATCAATAATTATAAATTATTTGGGTTCGATTAACAATCACATAGACTCGATCCTTCATTTCTGTCCTTCTAACTAATTTCGCCAAAAAGAGAAAGTCAAAGCATCAAAAGTGAATAAAAATGAAAAGTTGGACTGCGTGCACTCTTAACGTTTTCGTCATACGCACTATCTCGAATATTTTCATAACTCGTATTTCATACGTAAACTAAATAAATAAGATGTTCAAATTAGTTGAATAAGTATTCACAATAGTTATTTCAAGTATATTGTGCACTTAAAAAGCTATAACTAATAATGTTCAGGCACACACTAAAAAAAATATGTTCAGATTAGTTGAAAAAAAATGTTCATATTATATGTTTCAAGTATGTTGTGCATTTGAAAACTGTAACTAATAATGTTTATCACAGAATGATGCACATACTAAATAAACAAGGTGTTCAGATTAGTTGAAATAAATGTTCATACTAATTGTTTCAAGTATGTTGTGCATTTGAAAACATGTATGATATACAAAATACTTTCACTAATAATGCTCATCACAACATGATGTGCAAACTAAATAGAAAATATGTTCAGATTAGTTGAAATAAATATTCATAATACTAAAACAAGTGTTTATATTATATATTGCACATTTGTTTGTATTATTTATTGTGTGTAATAACTGATAACACGTGAATGAAAAACTAACGATCATCATTTTTTACAACTTTCTCGTCGTTTTTAACAACCTCTTCTTGAAGAGAATATAGAAAAGGGGAAAAACGAGAAAATAAAAAAAGAAAGAAAAAAATGTTAGGAGAGAAAAAGAAAGAAATATAAAAAAATAAATAAGATAAATAGGAATAAGATAAAAAAAAAGAAGTGGAGACGAAAGTGGTGGACAATTGATTGGAAAATCATTTCTTTTCAAATTATTTATTTATATATGTATACATTTTACTGTATAGAGAGTTAATATTCATCTAATGTCATTTTTTAAAAATCGTGTTCTTACAATAGTTGCATATGCATTTGTTTTATAATCGTCAGCTTCGTTTTAGATTGGTGCAGATTGTTTTATAAATCTAGAAAAGGATCTTTAAAACTAAATCACGGTTGTAATTCGGGGAGAAATGAGAATAGTTATCTATTTATCGTATATTCGTAGTCCGGCGCAAATAAATTTCGTGTGTCCACGAGGAACAAAAAGGAAAAGGAAATTTCTTTATAGCTTTTATCACGTGAAGCACAATATCTTTTCACAAACAATCAGCTTGTTGTAAAAAGCAGAAAGAACGAAAAAGAAACACGAAATTTCCACATACACTTTTGTCACATTACCCACATACCTTTTTTCACAAACAATTTTGTGTTTCACTTAATCTCAACTACAATATTACGCATCAAATAAGTTCGCTCTCTCGTAAATGTGCGTAAAAATCTGTGACGTGCCATAAAATTATAAACGCCTCGGGATCCTCTAAAATGCCACGTGTGAATCAACGAAGGCAACAACACGGTGTCTCCTGTTCGGTCATAGGCCACAAAATCTCTTTCCCAAAAAATCCAGCAACACCGCTACAAGTTGCGACGCACCCTTCTCTCTCTCGCTCCAGGAAAGGATAGAGAGGAGGAAGAAACAGGCGATCGGCGCACCTCAAATCGTCTTTCGATCCATATATAAATTTAATTCAAAAAATCAAAGAGATTCGGGAATACGGGTAAGTCCCACCTTTCTCCTACCTTCCCTCTCCTTACAAACCTTCCCAGGGTTTTGTATCCCCAATTTTTAGGGTTTGTAGTGGTTTTTACTGAAACTCCGATCTCTCTGTACAGATCTAAACTGGTCATGGCGAAACTTGATTCGGCGCTCCAGGAGAGGGTTGTTAATGCAAATGAGGAAGGAACAAACCAGGGAGGTGAAATGCAAGTAGAGGGAGAGAAATTTGAAATCTCCGCTACAGAGAAGGTACCTGAATCAAGGAACGAGAAGCCTGCAGAGAACGCTCATGAGACTGACATGTCAGCTGCCTTGCCGGCTCCACCTCAAACTCTGTACAACGAGTATGCTACTCGGGTTGCTCAGGTAATGCGGACTTACTTGGGGGGCGGTGCTGTTGGATCCACTGGTAGCTCAGCACGTGCCACATCAGGCAATGTTGGCGGTGATTGTTGTAAGGCCATGATGGAGGTTGTCCGAAAGAAACATGATAAGTGGGTAGTGACGAAGCTTGTGGCAGAGCATAACCATGCAAATGAGCAAAATTCGGGTGAGGCGAGTTCCAATTTGCAGAATCCGAGGGATGAGAACATGGCCTTAGTACCAACCATTGGAATGGAGTTTGAATCAGTTGAGGCTGCAAAAGTTTTTTACAGCGAGTATGTGGAGAAAATAGGTTTCAAGACCCGAACTGGGTCAAATAGACGTTCTGCCAATAGTGGCGCACTGACAATGCAAAGGTTTGTCTGTTATAAAGGGGATTCCAAGATTGGTTCCGGATCTAATGCTGGTCGGGTGAGACGAGTTTTTAGAAAAAAATTAACTGAGACTGATGAAGACGGGCCAGTTGCGAGAAGGACAAGGGGTAGTAGGTCAAAGACTGAGGTGATTGAATTGGAGAGCTCTGGAGAAGATGAAGAGGAGACTGAGAGTGATGAGGGTAGGAAGGGTAAAAAGGGAAAGAAGGGTAAAAAGAAGAAACAAGTTGCCAGTTCTGGGTCAGGAATTGCATCAGGTGCTGGTGGTAGCCTGTTGTACAGGCTAATACGAGTTCCTCATCACAATAAGGAAGAGAGGAGAAGAACATTGCTGAAATATTTGAATAAGAGGCAGAATAGGGTGGTTATTGGGAGGCATGGAAAGGTAAGTAGTTTGATGTTTATTGCAAACTAATTTTGTTCAGATTTTAATTGAATGTGCTTGTAGGGTAAATTTGTGTTGATATTTTTATATTTATGTAGATTGCCTCGAGGCAGGCAGTTGCTGAAAAGCGTAAGAGAGGGAGTGGTGGAAAATTCCTCTCAATTGATGGATCAAAGGTAACTTTAAATAGTTAACATATTATACCCAGCAACATGAGATGTGCACTTACATGTAGCATAATTCATTAACCTTAAATTTTTGCAGTAAGAGACCACTTGCACAAGACCAACTACTAAATTAAGAATGTGTGTTTGGAAATTTCTTGAACTATTTTTCCTTTTGTTTTAAATTTTTGTGGCTTTAGAAGTTATGGGTTGTTGTGATAGGGAATGCTTGGATTGCATGTTGTTATCTTATTTTGTTTCCTTTGTCAGTACTTCTGTTTTTAATTACTCTTTATCCTTTTTGTTTCAGGCTCCAGGAAGACGCACTGGGAAGAAACAAACAGAGGTAATATATTTTTTTTAATACTTGCCAGTTGTGCTCATAATGGTATGTTGATTGTCACTTGAGAGTTTGTGGTGTGCAGTAACATTCTAACCAATAAACAAACTTAAAGAGGAAATAAATAGGACACAAGAAGCACCCCACTTCAATGAAAATAAGTTCACTCACCAAAATCCAAAATCCTGGATGTATTAACTGATGTGATCTCTAGATTGTCAGTAAACATGATTCGCACGCAGTTCAGTTCTAAAAGCAGATCATGTAAGTCAAATGCTAGAAGCGACCTGCACGAATGGTGTAACGACTGCCCTGCTGTATGTCTGGGTTTTTAATTTTTGTAATTCTATTGTTCCAATTTGAACATAAAATTGTTATTTAATTTTAGGCCACGTCAGCAGGCCAAGTGGCAGCTGTACCAGCCTACACATTGATGTACTGGCCAGTATATTCATATCAAGGTCTGGCCGGTTCCGGTACTAGTACCAGTGCATCTGTTCGTCCACGACCCCGGTCCCAGCCCCGTGTGGTATAAGTTCTTTCATATCAGTTTGATTTATTCATGAATACGTGAATGGTGCATGGTGGTGTCTCTAGTTACGATGACCATAAGTATTTTGGTTTGACATGCCTCTCTTCTGGATTCCATCAAAGTTGATCAAAATATAGGAACCAGTACTGATACCATGAACGTCTATATCAAACTTATATGGGAACAGATGCCTGTGGTTTGAGTCATTTTGTATTGTCTGGTTAATTTGTACATCTTAAACTTGAACTCTGTAGAAATTATAAAACTTAAAATTTTTCTGATTTTATAGCTTCCTGCAATTTGTTGTACTTTTCCTTATTTGGCTTTATTTAACTAATTTGTTCCACACCTTTTTCTTTTAGCTCACGTATAAAGAAAATGAGACACCAGAACCTGACCCAACAGAAGAGGTCACTGCAGCACCAGGAGGTGAACCTCAAGTTGGCATGATTTTTGGAAATGAAGAAACGGCACATGATTTCTACTCCAAATATGCAATGAAAATTGGGTTTACCATACGAAAGGGGTGGTGGGACCGTGCTGGTCGTAGTGTAACTAAGTCCCGTTCTTTTGTATGCTCCAAGGAAGGCTATAGGCCCCGCTCCAACAGTTCAAACCCTAAGAGGCCACCACCAGAGACCCGTACCAATTGTGGGGCCCACATGACAATTAAAATCACTGTCAGTGGTAAGTACGTTGTGACAGAGTTCGTAGCTCATCATAATCATGAGCTAGAACCATTGTTGATGGATATTCAAGCTTTACGTAAGCAAAACTTGTTAGCCAAGGTGGTACGAACACCACGACTGAAGGAAAAGGAGAAAGAGCAGGCCATAGTTGTACACCAAGAGAAAGAGAAAGAGAACGAGAACGAGATAGAGGCACCCGTGTTTATACCTGATGAGTACAAGAACTACATTAGGTCAAAGCTAGTTACAAAAATGCCCCAGGGTGATGCTGGTGTGATATGTGAGTACATGCAAAAGGTCAAGGGAGAAAACCCTAATTTCTTTTATTCGGTCCAATTGGATGAAACTGACCAGGTAACTAATGTGTTCTGGGCTGATGCTAAATCCATTAATGACTACCATCATTTCGGTGATGTTGTTTGTTTTGACACTCAGTATAAGGTTGAGAATTATGGTCGCCCACTGGCATTATTTATTGGTCTCAATCATCACCGTCAAATTGTAATTTTTGGCATGGCTTTGATGTATGATGAGTCATTGGCATCATTTAAATGGCTATTTGAAACTTTCAAGTCGGCCATGTGCGGGAAGCAGCCAAAAACCCTGCTGACCGACCTGGATGACGCAATGTCTGAATCTATTTCGGCTGTCTGGCCGGGCACATCACACAGGTTATCTGTGCTTAATATTTACCAGAAAGCCACCATCGAGCTTGAGCATGTCATGCAGGGTTCTAACATCTTCTCAGAAGATTTCGCGCGGTGCTTGAATGGTTGTGGTCAAGAGGCAGAGCTTCTCTCAGCCTGGGACCTCTTGTTAGAGAAATATGACCTCAAGGAGAATGAGTGGATGAGGAAATTATACATGGAGAAGGAAAAATGGGCTTCACTGTATGCTCGTGATGTGTTTACTGCTGATATCTCAGCTACATTACAAGACGACAACATGACCTTGACTTTGAAGGAATATCTCAAACCAGAGATTGGGATCTTAACATGCCTTAAGCAACTTGAGCATTTTGTCGAGGAGAGGAGGTTTCATGAGCAACGAGCTGATTACTTAGCAGGGCAGGGGGTGCCACGGGGCCACAACAATTACCGTGTGCTCTGGCAAGCCATGAATATCTACACGCCATCAGTTTTCAATTTGTTCAAGCTTGAGTTTGACTTGTTTGTTATGTGCACTGCTTACACTTGTGGTGAGGCGGGGTCGGTGTCTGAGCACCAGGTCACTCTGAAGGAGAGGGCACCTATCCATTTTGTCCGATTTGACTCATCAGACCTCTCTGCCATGTGCACATGCAAAAAGTTCGAGTCGACGGGGATCCCATGCTGCCACATCTTAAGAATTTTTGACATCAAAAACATCAAGGAACTTCCGCCCCAATACATTTTGCACAGGTGGAGAAAAGATGCGAAATTGGAAAATTTGCGGGAGAATCATGGGTTAGGATTTGATGATGACCCAAGGTCATCTTTGGCAAAACGCTATGGGTCACTGTGCCGAATCCTGTATCGGGTTGCAGCTCGTGCGGCAGAAAACCAAGAGGGTTACTTGTTCATGCAGAACCAGGCAGCACAGTTAATTGATCAGGTGGAGAAGGTTTTACAGGCCCGAGTAATGGACAAGGGGACAAATGTCAGTGGTGGGGCTCTCAAGGGGATGCAACATATTTTGGGTTCGGGAGAGGGGACAAGTGGGGAAACAAAGAGAAAGAAGAAGAGTTCAAGTAAGAGACAGAACAATGGGGTTGATGTGAGCGGTGGTGGCAGTAAGAGGAAGAAGGCACGACAAGGTCCGTGTTTCTCTATAATATTTTTCTTTCCCCTTTTATCTTCTATGAAAGTAAATAAGGATAAGATTCACTTGGATTGGTTATGGTCTGGAATGTGATTGTTTGGGTTGTAAATATTGAGGTATCATGTCTGTACAATTGATTCTAAGTTCCAATTTTTATCTGTTTTCTTTCTTTCAAAGTTAGGATCAACTGCATTTCTTTTCTTGGTGTGTTCTGAGGGAGGGGGTCTCTCTTGTAATTATCACTATAGAGAAGAGTGGAGGACATTGTTGTTTGGAATTAAGAAGTATGAAAGCTAATTCTGTTATTTGATCAAGTGATTATGTTGTGTGTGTGGTTTTTCTTTTTATTTAATATCAGGTGTCTCAGAGGATCACCAACTTGCAATTAGGGCTGATGAGCCACCACCACAAACCAATGAAATTCCTGCTGCTCCTGCTAGGAATGTACCACCACCATTCCTTACACCAAACCAGCTCATGCAGGTGTTTCTCTTGTGATTAGTTTCACTCTTTTGACAAATATGAATTTACCTTTTGGACCTTGTTGTAATGATATACTTCTTGTTTAATTAAGGCACCATATATCACCAATCCCCAGTTTGCGCTTGGCTCAGTGCAAGGATTTCATGGCATGCCACAATTTAGTCAGGTAATTCCTATGTCACATTATGAATATCAACTCTTTCTAGTTATCTAATCTAATATACTCATAGCGCAACATTATATCACTGTTTATTTCCACAGTGTCATAAACAGTGTTTTCACTGTTTATGCTACAGTAAAATCACCGTAGATACATTTTTCAAATTTTTTTTCCCCTGCTGCTTTTTTATTTTTTTGAAAAGATTTATTATAATTTTATTATTGCAATATGAAAATTTAAAATTTAACTTTTTCGCGCGGAGTGCAAGTCGAACGCTAGTTATTATATAATAGTAGCTGAATAGTAATATATATATTGTCATATGTTGTGTTAGTACTGTTTCTTAGTTATGCTATATTGTTTTGATATTTTACTTACATTTGTTTGTTTCATCTGTCATTTAACTATTATATATAATCAAACAGATGCAGGATTCATCTGCTGCTCTTCAGCAACAAGCATTCCACAGCACCACTCAAATGACGCAGGTCAATGTCATAAACAATTTACATGGCTGTTTGAAATAAATCCCTTGCTCGTGTTCCACTGTTATTTAACAATGAAATATATTATTGTTTCCTTTTGCAGGCCATACCTCCAGCGCCTGACATGCAGTCTCTCCAATTTCTTAGCAACAACCCACAACTGGTTGGTAACAACCCACAAATGGTTGCTAATAACCAGCAACTGGGGCACCAAAACACTGACCAGGCACACTACACAATTCCAGTCTGGGATTTCCTGTGATTTTCTGTGATGTGGTCCATTGTTGTGCTCAATGTTGATTATTGTTGCCGTCGTCGTGGCACACATGTAAATTATTCTATTATGGTGGTGATTTGCTTGTATGTTTTCATGCTGCCTCTTTTTTCGAGATGGATTTGTAGCTGTTCATGGTAATATTGATGAAATATGTTCTCTTGTATTACTTGGTCATGCATTTGTATCTTTAGCTGTGGTTCTTGTAGTGAAGTCTTATTGGTAAGTTATGTCTTGCTGTTTAGGGATATTTTTCTTATAATAAAAGCTTAATGTAGTTAGTAGTTGAATCTTAGATAATGGTTATTTGCGCCTCATCCTGTAAGGTTTTTTTTTTGTTGTTGTATTTTCTGGGCAAATTGAGCAAAAAAAAGTATTGTTTTTCTTTTTTCTAGTTTTCCTTTAAGAGCGAGGTGATGTATTTTGGACTCGAGTGTCTGCGAAACGTTAGTCATGATAGGTAAAGAGATAACGGTGATATTGGTAAAATGTAGAAGAAAGAGAGTTTGAGAATAAATTTTGTATTCTGTATTTCATGATTTTCATACTAGTGTATGGTTACACATACACCAGTAAGAATACAAGAGGTGGTAACAGCTTGTTTAAGAGTAATGAGATTATTATGTTAGAGCTAAATCTTATTCTGTTACAACTAATTATCAGCTTCTAGATCTTCTATGAAATGTGTTACATTTGATCTTGTAGTAGAGTTGTGTGATGTTTTTATTAGCCCTCCGCAAGTTGATGGTGTTCTAGCAACAGTAAGCTTGTTATGAAGATATAGGAATCGAGGAGTGCCCAATGATTTTGTCGTGACATCACCAATCTGGTCTCTGGAACATATGCTTCGGTAAAACTAGTAATGATTTGGAAAGAACGCGTTCTCGAATAAAATGATAGTCGATCTCGACATGTTTAGTTCGTGCATGAAGCATCGGATTAGAGGCTAGAAAGGTAGCACTGATATTGTCGCACTAAATGATTGGAGGGGCAGATAAGGAAAACTGAAGTTCATCAAGAAGATATTTGATCCAAGTAATTTCTGCATATGTAATTGCAAGACTTCTATACTATGCTTCTGTGCTTGAATGAGAGAGACCGTCGCTTATTTCTTTGCACTCCAAGAAATGGGGTTTGGACCAAAAACACAAAATCCAGAAGTCGATTTTCGGTCATACACAGAATCGGCCCAATCGGCATCACTGTAGTCGTGTAGTTGAGGATCTGTTGCAAGTTTGATGTGCAACCCATGTGTGAGTGCCCCCTAGGTACCGAAGAATGTGCTTAACTGCCATCCAATGTGTAGTGCGTGGAGAATGCATAAATTGTGCCACTTAGTTGACGGCAAAGGATGTGTCGGGCCGTGTAATTGTGGCGTATTGTAAAGCACCAACAACACCTCTAAACTGATGTGGGTTGTCAAACGGATCTCCATCATGTGTTGACAGGGAAGTAGTGGCTGCCATTGGAGTTGGGGATGGTTTGGCATTAATTATGTTGGTTCGGGACAATAAGTCAGTTTGTGAGAGATGAAGTCCTGGTTTTGTTGATTGAACTTGGATGTCCAAGAAGTAATGAAGTGGCCCGAGATCCTTTAAGAAAAAATGGTCTTGAAGATATGTGATGCATGAAAGAAGTAGGTTTTGTTGTTGGAAGTGATAAGGATATCATAGACATAGATCAAAATGATGATCACACGGTCTTGTGAACGAGCAATGAAGAGAGAAGGATCATAGTTTGGAAGCACAAAAGCCAAAGGATATAAAACTCAGCCAATTTGTGAAACCAAGCAAGTGGTGACTGTTTTAATCCATATAATGATTTGGTGAGAAGGCAAACGTGATCCAGTTTACAAGAGTCGATGAAGTCGAGTGGTTGAGTCATGAAAACTTTCTCATTTAAATCTCCATGGAGGAAGGCATTTTGCACATCTAATTGTCGAATAGGCCGCTGAAAAGAAACAACAAGAGGAAGTATTAATCGAAACGTAGTTGGTCTTACCACAAGGCTATAAGTCTCATTGTAGTCGATGCCTTCATGTTGATTGAAGCCCTTAGCTACCAATTGTATCTCGCAATTGATCCATCAGTCCATCGTTTGATTTTGAAAATCCATTTGCAACCTATAATATTTTGGTCTGAGGTAGGAGGTATAAGGATCCATGTATTGTTTTGAGCAAGGGCATTAATTCAGTTGGCATGGCTTGTCTCCATTCGAAAATAGTATTTGTTTGGGCAAAGAATTTAGGTTATGTTTCTGAAGTAGTCAGGTAAGCACAATGATAAGGAAATTCTCTTAGCCTTCTCGTATTGTCCCTTGTTCTGGTAATCATTGGATATACAAATCTGGTTGAGTTATCAGTGCTGTTATTGGGAAGAGAAACAACAGCAGCAGGTGTTACAACAACTGGAGAATTGGAAGTCCGGTTAGATGAACCATTCAGTCGGTCAAAGGTGCAGTCAGATGCACGGTCAGACAAATTAATAAAAATCTGGTCAGCCGAATCGTTGAGCCGGTCAGGTGCGCGGGCAAAGCGTTTAAAGGTTCAGGAGCATTTGAATTAATCTAATTGTTTGTGAAAAAGAGTCATGAAAGGTATTGAATTGGTTGCGGATGGTAATCGATTAATTAATAAATCGTGCTAGCAAAAACTTCATCCCACAAATTAGTAGCGATAGAAGCATGGGACATGATTGCCAAGGAGAGTTCAATAATGTCATGATGTTTGCGCTCGGCTAGACCATTTTATTGAGGGGTATATGAGCAAGTGGTTTGATGTACAATATGAGAAAATTGGGAAGTAATTGGTTTGTATTCGGTACCTCCATCGGTTCATAGGATTTTTATTTTGATATTGAGAAGGTTTTCAATTGAGACTTGAAATTAGAGAATAAGAGAGACACTTCACTTTTGTTTTGCATCTAATAAATTCATGTAAATCGAGAAAAATCATCCACAAAAATGAGATAGTATTGGAATTTATTACAAGAAGTAATGGGTGAAGGACTCGATACATCAGAATGAATCATTTCCAAAGGAGAAGAAGTAGAAGAATTTGAGGAAGTAAATGGAAGTCTATGTGCCTTAACGAAGCAACAATCATGACACAATGAAAGTTTATAATTATTACAAGGCAACCAGGGGCGGATTTACTGTAGGCCAGGGAGGGGCAGCTGCCTCCCCCTGAATTTTGAAATTAACAGAGACGTCCTACAAGGCTGAGAATTCTGCCCCTCTCTGGGCCTTTACTTTGCCACCCCCTGCTGGACCTAGTTGTTTCTGTATATTAAATTCACACTGAAGCTCCAGGCCCAATTAGAATTTATTAGCTTGCTGACCTCATTTAATTTGCACTAAAGCCCAAGCAACAAATTACATCCATTTATTAGCTTTAGCGACTCAGAAATAAAAAATAAAAAAACAAACAAAACACCCCGTGAGCCCCTCTTTGATTCTGCTGCAACATCAATTAAAAAAAAGAAAAATCAAGAACTCTCTCTCTGCCTCCGTTAAAGTTCCCAAACTTAGGGTTGTCGCCGACCTGTCTCGTCGTGCCGCTGCGACCTCGCCGACCTGTCTCGCCGTGCCGCTGCGACCTCTCTTCGCCTCTTCGACCTGCCATCTCCGATATCTGTCAGCAACTCAGCGGCCAGTGGGCTCTGCTAGTCTGCTGTAAGCTTTTTATTTGATTTTTTTCATTTTTCTTTCAAGTGTTGAAATTATAAAAACGCTAAAAGGCAAAGCCTAAATTTGCTAATGCATATTATGCATTTTGATTAACGCATATGATAGGTCATAAATTCTATTTTTTATTTCATGATAGGTGAAAAATGCAACGATTTTTTAAAAAGATTCCAAAAGCTAATGTTTAGTCATCTTCAAATTCCAACCCTTCTCAAGAGGTTAATAGCGGTGAACAAGATCCTCCGTCGGATCCTGCTCTAAGACCACCTATATCCCATTATAACCCAAATGAGCGTGATCACATACGTCAGTTTTACCTAACAAATGGTCCATGTCAACCTTACAACCATAATTTTCCCCAAACTGATTTTGGTGGTGGGCAAATGAGAAGGTTTAACATAGCTTGGTTTGATAAGTACAAAACTTGGTTGGAGTATAGCATTAGTAAGGATGCGGTATTTTGCCTTCCTTGTTATCTATTTAGATCAGAAAATCTTGGATCCGGTGGAGGGACCAATTTCGTTGGAGAAGGATTTAGAAATTGGAAAAAGGCACATAAATCCTTAGAGGATCATATTGGTGCTTCAAATTCTCGGCATAATGAAGCTGAAAGAAATTGTGCCGCTTTGATCAATGAAAGACAAAGTATTCAAGCTGTGGTAGAGAGACAAAGTGTTAGACAAGAGATGGAATATCGCACGCGACTTGAGGCAACCGTGGATACGGTTTACATTATTTTGAAGCAAGGTTTGGCATTTCGTGGGCACGATGAGTCCGAAAGCTCTAACAATAAAGGAAATTTTCTCGAGATTTTGAGATGGTTAGGAGATCATAATAAAGAAATTGACAATGTTATTCTTAACAAAGCTCCTAAAAATCTAAAATTGGTTGCACCGAACATTCAAAAAGATATTGCGAACGCTTGGGCAGAAGAGACAACTCAAGAGATATTGGCGGAGCTTGGAGATGAGTTATTTTCTATTTTGGTAGATGAGGCGAGAGATGCCTCAACCAAAGAACAAATGGCGATTGTGATTCGGTATGTGAACAAAAAGGGTTGTGTTGTCGAGCGGTTTCTAGGTAAGAATGTTGCTATTTTAAGTTGAAAAATAATATTCTTTTGTTATTTTCTTTTACCGGAGATAGAGATTAATACATTAATACTACTTTGTGATTTTCTAGGTATTATTCATGTTTACGAAACAACAGCAATGACTTTGAAGGTGGCACTTGAGGATTTACTTAGGAAGCACAGTTTATCTTTTTCTAGGTAAGAATGTGAAAAGACACAATTTTGTTATGTAAAATGATAATTGATACTATTATTAAAAGTTTTTATATGTAAAATGATACTATTTTTTCAACTGTAGATTGTGCGGTCAAGGTTATGATGGGGCTAGTAACATGAGTGGAGAATTCAATGGTCTTAAAGCATTGATTTTGAGGGAGAACAACTCGGCATACTACGTGCATTGTTTTGCTCATCAATTGCAACTGACTCTTGTTGCGGTAGCCAGCGAACATCATGAGGTTGAATTATTTTTTCAAACAGTTGATGGTATTCTTATTGTTGCTGGTGGATCGACTAAAAGACGTGATCATTTACGTGAGAAGCGGAGAGCTGAAATAGTGGAAGCTATTTCAGCTGGAAAAGTTACAACTGGGAGAGGTTTGAACCAAGAAGTAGGTATTGCACGTGCTGGTTTTACTCGATGGAGTTCTCATTTAGCCACCTTGAATAGTTTGATTATACTATTTTCAGCCACGTTAGATGTACTTGAAGAAATAAAAAATGAAGGGGCAACGAGACAGCAAAAAGCACAAGCGCATGGATATCAAAGAGCTATGCAAAGGTTTGAGTTTGTATTTTTGTTGCATTTCAAGAGAAAATCATTGCTCATTACGCATGATCTATCACAAACCTTGCAAAAAAAAGACCAGGATATAGTGAATGCTATGCGCTTGGTGAAGATCGCTAAAATTCGATTGCAAAATATGAGGGATAGTGGTTGGGACGAGTTACTTAAAGAAGTTTGTGAGTTTTGTGAGAAACACGAAATTGAAGTTCTAAACATGGAGGATTTTTATGTTGATAACCCACGTCGCCCAACACACATAACTAATTTGCATTTCCATCGTGTTAATTTATTTTACACGGTTATTGACATGCAATTGAAAGAACTCAATGACAGATTCACGGAAATGAATAGTGAACTTCTCATTTGTATGTCGTGTTTGGATTCAAAGAATCGTTTTTCATCTTTTAACAAAGATAGATTGCTTCAGTTAGCTCAATTTTATCCCTCTGATTTCAATGAATTCGAGCTTCCTATCCTAAGAAGTCAATTGGAGAACTATTACATGGATGTGCAAGATGATAGAGATTTTTTTGAGATAAATAACTTGGTTGAACTTTCTCAAAAAATGGTGGAAACGAATAAAAATAATGTTTATCTATTGGTTTACAAGTTGTTGAAGTTGAGCTTGATCTTGCCGGTTGCTACTGCTAATGTTGAACGAGTTTTTTCAGCAATGAATTTGGTGAAAACCGAATTAAGAAGTAGCATGAGAGATAAATGGATGAATGATTGCTTGGTTACTTTTATTGAAAGAGATTTTTTTATGAGCGTGGACAAGGAAAGAATTATGCAAAGGTTTCAAAATATGAAATCTCGTAGAGGAATATTGTCTTCATCGACTTGATTATGTACTATTTTGAGTTTTTCAGTATGTAAACTAAGGATGTTTTTCTTCAATGACTTGATTATCTTATATTTGTTATTTTACTTTTTTAAATAGTATTTTAATAGTACATGTTCAATTTATTTATTACCAATTAGTAATGGATTTATATCCGAAACTATTACAATCCGATTGTCGCCCCCCTCTGACAAAAATTCTGGATCCGCCCCTGAAGGCAACGTATTTTTGTGTATGAGTTCTAAAGTAATAGAAGTGGATGGATTACCAAGCTTAGCATGTCATGTGTCGGTCGTTGTCCTAGTCCCAAGAAAAGCTTGAGGTGAAGAAGAAAAAGAAGACACTCGAGCTATTGTGAATAGACCTTTTGAATTTGAAACTTCAAGAAGAGTTGTCTTGGTGCGGGTATTCTTGAAATGCATAAAGAATTGAAAAACTCAAATGTTAGCAAGGAATTATCTTAAAGTAACTTAGAGACACTAATCATATTTTTTAGAAAAGGGAAACATGTAGCACATCATTTAGAATAAGAGGGAATTTAAGAATAGAAGAAAGCATGAATCAATGTTTATAAATTCTAGTCCGATGCCACTAAGAGAGTCAGATCCATCAGGAGAAGAGGTTGTTCAAGTCACTCGTTACATTATGAATAGCACCGGTATCAAGAATCCAATCAGCATTGATCGGAGTAGAGGCGGTTGGTTGCGCATTGAATGCCTGAAACGAAGGATGAGATGTAGATTGGTGCTGTTGAGAGTTCTTATCATAGCTCCACCAACAATCCTTTGTTGAATGGCCCAATTTTGTACATATTTGGCATTGGACACCAGGGGCAGAAGGCCCATTAGATCTAGGTTTGTTGTTTGGAAAAGGAGGCCGTGAGAAATTTGTTGCTGGACCAGTGTTGTTATTGGGTTGAGGAAGCAATGAGGCAGTTTCTTGCATTGAATAGGTAGAGCGTGGGTTTGAACCGGGTCGTCCCCTTAATCGTGATTGGTTTAGTGAAGCAGGCATTCGGAGAACACAAAGATGGGACCGAGGCTTGTGTCGGATTCTGAGCGGAGAGGAGAGACTCGTGGCTGAGCAAGAGACCCAGTTTAGTGAAGCAGGCATTCAAGGGAAGAGATTAGAAGACTTGTGGTTTATTGATGCTCAAATTCCACTCAAAGATGCATGCTTAGTAGAATTAATTAGGGGTGCAGTTATCTGAACAATATGGTTGGAGATAAACAAACTTTGTTTCACCGACAAATCCCTCAAGTCAGTTAGAACTATAGCTATTCAAATTATCAATATATTGAGTTATTGGTGTAAGAATAACAAAGATTCATCGTTCTTGAAACTTCATTTGATAATCTCTCAGGATGTACATGACCTACCAAGACTTATTTCAGGCACATGAAGCCAGATGGAGGAGACGGTGCAGGAAGCGCTGTCGGTGGCAGCAGGGTGTTCGTTTGGAAGCGTCTTGTGTCCTGATTAAGATGATATGTTGATTTGTTTTTTAAACTTTGCAGGTTTTTTTGGATTTGGATAAATTGTTGTGTTGTTGTGATGTCTCTGTGGTTGTAATAATTAGGCTATATTTTGTGATCTTTTGATACTGATATAGTAAGTAGCTTGTGGTGAACAAAATACTTTGATACTTTGATTCTAGTAGTCCTTAGTTCTGTAATAGAGAATTGTTTCAGTGAAACATGTAAGGTATTCCCTCACTCTCTATTTAAAAAAAATGTTGCAGAGGGAGGGTTAGAATCAATGAATCTAGTAAGATTGTATCCATTCATGATAGGTGAGATTTGCGATTTTCAAGTCAAGAAATTGTCTTGATTGAGTTTTTTTAGCAATCGATATGGTGAGAGCAATGATATTCTCCATTAAATTAGGAGTGGGATTGAGAGGAGGAGGAGGTGTTCTTGTGAGAGATGGAGAATTCAAACTAGAAGGAGCTGATGCCATGGCGTTGGCCTATGGTTCAGATACCATAAAGAGATAATGGCCATACTGGTAAAATGTAGATGAAAGAGATAGAGTTTGAGAATGAATTTTGTATTTTGTATTTCATAATATCCATACCAGTGTAGAATTACACATATATAGCAATAAGTAAGAATACAAGAGGTTGTAATAACTTGTCTAAGAGTAATGAGATTCTGTTAGAGCTAAATTCTATTCTGTTACAACTGATTATCAGCTTCTAGATCTTCTATGAACTGTGTTACATCTGATCTTGTAGTAGAGTTGTGTGCTGTTCTTATTAATAGGTACAGTCAATGCAAGGAAAAAAAGGTATCAGTTACGTTGTTGGAGTCTTGGAGATGTTCTGAAATCTACTTTGAAGTTTGAACTAATGTTATGCGATCTGCTGTCTGTGTTGTTGCTAATTCAAACAATAGTCAATCACTGCTGCGAAGCGTGAAGAGTATGCACATTTTCCATCTAAAAGCATCCGAACAAGATAGCCAATAGGCAATAGAGCAACTAAAAAAGAAGCTCACAACAGCAACTAATTTCCTTTCACATGAGTGGCTTTACTTGCTGCAACGAAAGAGATTATAGCTAGGGTTGTCAAACGTTCAAAACGTTAACGAAAATCTTGTATTTCGTTTAACAGACGGAAATACACTTTTTTCGTGTTTCGTTTTGGTTTCTTAACGAAAACAAGAATTGTTCCGTTGAATGTTTCATTTATTTGCACGTTCAAACGGTTGTAAACGTTAAAAATTCTGAACATTTGCTCACAACTCAACTTGTCTTTTAAGTTTGATTTTATACCAGCATATTACCATATATCAGCAAATTAACTAACAAAACCAAATTGACTAAAGTACAAAGAAAAATAAAAGTATATAGAAAACAACTGACAGAACCAAATTATCAACATATATCAGCATTTTATCTCAAGTACACAAAAAATATCTGACTAAAATTAACTGACAGAACTCAGCCAATGGCTTCAACCCAGATCCAAATATAAATCCAAAATACCAAAATATACAACCCTTCAAGGCTTTAACCCAAATCTCAGCTATTTCTTAGATAATACCAAACTCAGCCAATGGCTAAAATAATTAAAACACATATATCATCACTGAAAATCATTGCTAGAGATCTGAGGAGCCAAAGAGACTGACTGACAGGTCTGGCAGTCTCCAGGCTTTTAAACTAAACTCACAAAACCAACAACTAACAAGCATGCAATAATGCAACAATACTAATCTGGTATAAAATGATAACTGACACCATTACTGGCACAAAAGTCAGCTTCAATGATTCATGCACAATCCATCTTGCACAATCAAATTGAGAATGCGACACCCACATCTTTGATGAAAGATGAAGCCATCAGCTACTAGTTCCTTTCTGAAATGATTCATACTCAACAAGTCTTTTATAGCAGCATCATTAGAAGATGCATTGTCAAGAACCAGACAAAAAACCTTTTTGTCTAAATTTCACATTAACAACTCATCATATATGGCTTGTGAAATATGTTTACTAGTATGTGGAGATGGAAAAGCTGTGAAGCTAATGATTCTTTTCCTCAACAATCAGTTATAATCAATATAATGACATGTAAGGGCCATGAATCCCCTATCTCCACTCTTTCCTCTGTCTCCACCCTTACAAATCCACAAGTCACAAGTGAAACTAAATTTGCAGTCTAGATTACCAACTTTGTCATACAACTGACACTTGTCCTCTTCATAGATATTAAGATAATCTATTATAATTGTGTGTTTTGATGAAATTTTAAAGCTAGGCTACAGGTCATTCAAAAAACATTAAAAAAATAGAGATTTGCACAGTTGAAAGGATATTCATGTGCTATTACCATTCTTGCCAAACTTTTCCTACATCTATCTTTGTCAAAAAAAAAAAAAAAACCAAGCTGCAAGCTTTGGCTAACCTGCAAACATTAAATATTGATTAGTAATTGAACTTTTCTTAATTCGAACTTAATAAATCGAAAAAAAAATTAAATGCTCACCTTGTGAGTTGTCAACCTGCAATAATTTTTGTAAGACATTAGGTTTGTTTCTTTTTTCATTAGGCATTTTCTTGCAACCTCTTTTGATGTGATGCCTCAATGAGCCAGTGCCCCTTGAGTTGCCTTGCAAATACTTATGCCCACAATAATTACAAATACCAAAATAGCTCCCATCAGGCAGCCTTGGACCCTTTTTGAAATGTTGCCACACCTTAGAGGTCATAACATCTTTATTTTTCTTTTTGGTGGATTCAGTACCTTCTGGTGCCAATTCACCAGGGTCTTGATTATTGGGAACACCAGAATTAATCATGAAACTCTGAATTTCATCTGGTGTTTCCAAATTCAAACCAGGTCCCATGCTATACAGTTGGAGAAAACAACTTAAAATGTAAGCAAATGGAAGACAACAACAACAAGCAAGTAACAACCAATTCACATAGCAAGCAACAACAAGCAAGCAAGCAACAAACAAGCAAGCAACAAAATCAAATTCACATAGCAAGCAAGCAAGTATTTAAACTGACAACCAAAGAAAACATACTCATATGAAGATTTATCAGGCTCAGTCGCGTGACTGCTACCATCAAACTCAGACTCAACCATAGCTACGAGGAAAATAAAACCTGCATGCAAAAAATAAAGGAAATAAAGGTGTGTAACAAAACAAAATGAAGGAAATAAAAAAAAAATAGGAACAAATACCTTAAGCTTGCTTGCTCGTTGTTTTCTTTCTTTTTCTCTCTGTCTTTTTTTCTCATGATCTCTTTCTCTCTTTTTGTTTCTTCCTTTCTTTCTGTCATTTTTGGTCCCCTTCGACAGATAGATATATAGCAAAGAAAAACTCATGATTGCCTGAGGTTGAGAACAGGCCTGATGGACGATCTTGTCACCGATCTCTCAACACCTAGTAATTAGCAAATGGGTAATGAAATGTTAACCTTTCTCTAACCTTTAAGCTTACTAACCTTTGCAATTACACAAGATTGCTGGAAACCATGTGACAGATCGTCTCGTCAGAGCCAAATCAACGAAATCAAGCCATAGTGTAAGAAAAAGAAGGTAATGGTCTCAAAGAAATGGGACATAATAGTGCCAGATCATTGACAATGTCTGATCCAAACAGCCACAAGATCGGCACGAGAGAGAGACATAGAGAGAGATAGAGAGGCCGATCACCAGATCGTGTAAGAGAGAGAACGAAGAGAAAGGAATGAAGCGGTTAGGGTTTGAACTTTGGGGATTGGGATTATATCCCTCGATTTATCCGCCAAAAAATGAAAATCAACAAAACAGAATTAGTCTGTTTCGCGAATCGTTTCGTTTGCTTGACGAAATTATCTAACCTTTCGCTGATCGTTCCGCCTATTGAACGGAACACAATTCCAATCCGTTTAACGTTTCGACAAGGCGAAATGAAACGGCGAAACGAAAAATTTCGTTCCGTTCACAGCCTTAATTATAGCCACAGAGCTAGCCCTTTTTCGATAGTATCTGCTACTATGTTGGGGTTTTAGCAGAATTTGAGCGTATTTACAGAGATAGCCGATTGGAGTCTAAGAAATAGAACTCGTATACAATTTCTAGAAATTTGCACACATTCATTTATATAGTAGTTAGGCCCAAGAAGCATTCATGAATGAAATTTTGAAAGAACTACATAATTAGAAGAGAGGAGATTATTTTAATGTCTCAGACATAAATAGATCCCAAAAACATATACTCAAAATAGATATTTTCAATTCTGATAGAAGGTCGTGGTTCAATGTGGACAGAGCTAAGCTCCGCCAGTGCCACCAGGTGTGTTATTCCATCTAATAAAATCTGGTCCCTTGAATGTAAGGTTGCTATTGGGCGAGTTTGGACTTAAGCCTATGCTCGGCCCTCCTATGATTAACACAAGCCCAAAACTCAGATCGGTCCATAAAATCTGATCCCTTGCAACCTAGAATAGTCTTGATTGACCTTTTTGTGTAGTACCTATACTTACTCATCAAAGAGGTTCCACTTAATCGTGCTTGGGGTTGGATTCGGATTGGGAATGGGAATGGGGGTTGGATTTGATCAAAGATATCGAGTGTCCAAGTCGTCAGCAATAGAATCGAATCGAGCGTTTTCCACCTGTTAGAAGAGAAGAATGAAAATGACTGGTGGTAGGAGGGGGAGTACACAGAATTTAAAATTCGAGAGAGAGGGTACGAAGAGAGGAAGGAGCGAGGGATTAACGTGGGAGGAGATGATGAGCATCGAGTTGGGTAAGAGGGGAAGGCGGTGTTGAGAGAGATGAAAACAACAGCATGAGGATTTAGGTTTGAGCAAAGAGAAGAGGATAAAGTGTGACACACAAATATAACCTTCGGTGAAACAAACGCGTTGAGAAGTGTGATTGAGGAAAATTTTGAACTTGTACACGCTAGATCAAAAATAATATCGCAAAATAAACACATGAGCTTCATCGGACGACTGCCATAAATTCTGAAATTTAAAAGGAGATATGAACCATAGTCGAATCAGAACACCTTAGAGCATCTCCATCCCTGAAACCCTTAGAGTTTCTAATCTGACATAACAGTTTCTAAATTAGTTTCAGGGATGTAGATGGATTTCTTATTTAGAAATTTTGTTTCAAAGTTTCTTATTTAGCAACTTTGCATTAGAGTTTATAAACTCTGACGTGGCTTAATCATTGGATAAAGTTGATCGATCTTCCACAATATTGGTAGTATTAGCTGGCGTGACAATTAAGAAACTCTAACTATTTAGTTTTAGGAATGGAGTGTTTAGAAACTAAAGAAAGATTAAACTCCTAAAACTGATGTGGCAATAATTTAGGAACTCCAAGAGTTTCAGAAATGAAGATGCTCTTAGATGCTTAGTAATATAGTATGTATATATATATATTTATTAATATAGGAGGGCGCATGTAATAAATGCGCCCCTAAGTCATGCTGTCATTTTTTTGCTAAATTTTTTGTATTTATATGCATATTAATCATTACTAAATATTAGTATTATTAGCATTAAATAGATTTTTTGCTGAGTTCATAATAATAAATATATAGTTTAATATTTATTAATAAATAGTAGTAATATAAAACTTATTTGTATTTATTAATATACAAATGACTAGTATTAATAAATATATAGCATTACATATATTAATAAATAGTATTAATATATCAAATTTTTAATTAATAGTTCTTGAAAACGGAAAATATATATAATTAATATAAATAGAAGTAATAATATATAATATAGTTATTACTATGCTAATTTGTAATATATTTGTTATTAAACACAAACTTTAAATATTGAACATAAACTTGACATATTTATAATAAATTTAATAATGAATATATTATTATAATGATTAAACATAAATTTTAAATATTAAACATAAACTGAAAATGTTATTTGAAGATTCATATTAAAGTGCTTTTTATTATAAAAGTTCAAAATCTTATAACCTATTAATATTAAACATGTTGTAAACTTTCCGAGAATTACAAATGGTCTAGTGGCAGGAGAGTTTGGTTAGAGGCGCTGGGTGAGTGAGGGCATGAGTTCGAACCCTCCTGCCGACCATTTTTTTAATTAGCTTAGGGGCGCAACTATTACTTATGCCCCTAATGTTTACAGATATGCTGGAGCATCCAGAGAGCAACCAGTTACGAAATGTCACAGAGGCGCAAGTAATAGTTGCGCCCCTAAAAAGTCCCAGAGAGGCCCACATGGCAGCTTCACAAATCATTAGGGGCGCAAGTAATAATTGCGCCCCTATATTGGCAGACTTACAAAGAATGTTATTTTTTTCATTTCCATTTACCAAAATACATTAAAAGAACATCAAACAAGACATTCTCAAACTAACATTTTGAAACAAGTTTTCTCAAAAAACACATTCTCAAACTAACATCAAACAAACATCGAGCTAATTAAATGAAATTAAAATTGTCAAACACAACAAGTTTTCAACTAGTCTCAAAATAAAACATACATATAAGTTATGACATCAAGTTTTGCATTACAAAAGTCCTTCTCAAACTAACATCAACCCCCTACCGCGACGACTACGACCCCGACCGCGACCACGTGTGTCATAAGCGGAAGAGGTATATGCGGAAGGCGCTCGAGCCGTCCTAGTAGTGCGCCGTAATGGAATGATATCATTGTCCTCATCATCATGGTTGCATGTTTGGCTCGAAGAGCCAAACATGTACTCGACGGCACGCTCTACCTCGTCCTCGACGGTACGCTACACGTTTTCTTTCGGTTGGGCGGCTCTAGATCCTTGGCCGATTTCCCATACGCCGCCCTGTGTTAGATGTGAGTATGGAGGGTGAAATAGTGGCGCCTCGGGCATTTGACTCGCTTGCTCGCCACCAACCAATTGACCCAACCAGTCATAATACTCTGGTTGGGCGCGTAACCCCTCCGCTATCAATGGGTCTAAGTCTTCATCCCTCAAGCCATGCTCCAACATCAAATTATGGAAGATGACTCCTTGGTCAACGTCTTCGATGTTTTCGCGACAAGTTCAAAGAACTTTTCTCGCGAATGTCTTGAAGACATTGTTGGCACTTTGTGCAATCACACCAATCGCTTTCCTAGCAAGAGTTAGGTTACGAAGCACCTGATAATACAATTGAGTTAGTAATTTATATTTTTAAATGCAAAATTGAAGAAAAAGTAAATGAATTTACCGTTCGTTGCACAACTTCGCCTTGCATGTTGAAAGTTCTTTCAATTCCACGCCCTTGAGGTGCTAGCGGGTTGAAGGCATTTCTAGCGGTTGTACCTCTCTAATATACGGTGCGCATGCCTTCACGGTTGAACCATGCCAAGTAATGGTTCCAAGGGCCATTCATGAAACCGTGACCCAAATCAATGGTATTGGCCAATCTCCCAATCACATCCCTCAAATTTTTTTATTGTGGCATACCTTATGAAGGTGCTCGCAATCAGGAAGTGGCAATAGAGGTGGGACTTCGACTTGGAAAGCAAATTGGCGTGCAATCCTAGCTGGATCGTGCCACTCGACAATCCAGAAAAAATAAGTGGCCCTCGATAATGAAAAAGACTCAAATGGTCTTGATCATTACATATAGGGGGCAACATTGCCACGATGTCTTCATCGTAGGGCCACTATTCTGGACCATTCTCATCGAGATGCTCAAATCGCCACCGATAACAATTTGAATAATGTTATAATATATAGTTATTATAAAATGTAAAGATGTTAGAATAGTCACAAAATACATGTAAAGAGTGATACTTCTATGCGGTTCGTCTTCATAGTTGTGTGTCGGGACCATCCATCTCATCACGTACGACATATCACCTAGAAAATCCTTCGCTCTCGGACGTCCAATAGGGAGCCTAGTGCACACCCACATTTGCAATATCATCAAAGGCCCAACCAATTTGCTTGTTCCTCTTGTCCGATGCATCGCATAAAGCACGATACAAACGTGCTAGCACTGCTGAGCCCCAACTATACCTCGGTGGATCATCAATGTTCCTCAAGAACTGAATGAACATCGTCTGTATGTATTCGAACTGGTATGGAAACATAACGGTAGAGAAGAGGTCCAACATGTATGCTCGTGCATACATGTTGATTTCCTCGGGTGGGGGCATTGGGTGGTAATCTCGCCTTCAAATGCCGTCTATCAGCGAGGCCTTCTCTTTGTGGCTGCCATGGTTCACGCAACCAATCTTGTCGCATGTGGAAATGACCCGGCGGCCTCCTAAAGATATGCCACTCAACTCGCCCAAACATCTCCAGCACGTCTTCCTCCTAATCTTGGTCCACATCCCCAATGACAGGTAGCCCGTCCAATGGTAAACCCCATAACATTAACACATCTTCCATTGCAATGGACATCTCACCCGTTGGAAAATGAAAAGAATGTGTTTCCCGTCTTCATCTCTCAACAACCGCAGTTATGAGGTCATGGTCTACCTTGATGTTTCCCAACCGAGCAAGATGATTAAGGTGGAATCTCTCAAGAATTTTCGCAATTTGGTCGTCGTACATGAAAGACATGGACCCGGCCTTCGTCTCCATGACAAACTTTGGCTATATTTATATTAAAAAATGTGTTATAATTGAATGAAATTAAAATTACACAATTGAATAAATGAACAATATAGCTATATTACCTCGTCATAAGCTCGGTTGGATGCATGTGTCTGATTGAGAGCTTGTAGTAGAGACCCAACGTACGGAATCTCACGTGGAGGCGACAATTCGCCTTCACCTCGACCACCCGTTCCGGCTCGGCCTCGGCCTCTTCCACCTCTACCCGTTTCTCTTGCCATTACTATATTAACACATGTTCAATTAATAAATAATTTATTCGTCAAAATTGGTACGATACCAATTTTATAACAATTTGGTACAAATTCAACATGCAATGTTATAACTAAATTGAACTATCTAATTATTGTAACTAAATTTGGTACAAACTCAACATGCAATACACAATAATCAATAATAACCAACAATAATCAACAATAATCTAAAAGTATCAACAATAATGACACTAATCACAATTAATCACCAATAATTCATATAAATGTATTATAATCGATAAAATTACCACTAAAGCAATAATAATTTACAACAATCAATAATAATCAACAAATAATACTAAAAACACTTAATTTCTAGCCATGCAACTACCATGGCTAAAATTTACAAAAGTAATTAAAAATATTACCTTTAATTGAAGAGGGGGATGGAGAACAAGCAATAGCAAAGGAGAGCAAGGAGAGGAGAGGGAGAGAAAGCTAGGGCAAAAATAATGGAGAAGAAGGAGATGGAGAGGTAGGGAGTAGAGGGGGCGAAATTGAGGGAAAAATAGGTTAGGGACGGGTTTGGGGAAGAAAGAAAGATGTTGGAAAGAGTTTTTTTTTGGGTTTTATAGCAGTAGAGACCAGGGGCGCAAGTAATAACACAACTGTGATCCTTAGGGGCGCAACTATTACTTGCGCCTCCAAATTAATTCAAAAATATGGTCAACAGGGAGGTTTGAACTCATGCCCTCACTCAAACCTAGCGCCTCTAACCAAACCCTCCTGCCCTCACTCAAACCTAGCGCCTCTAACCAAACCCTCCTGCCACTAGACCATTTGTACTTCTTGGAAAGTTTACAACATCTTTAATATTAATATGTGCTGAGATATTCAACTTTTATAATAATCAGTACTTTAATACAAATCTATTGTTATTTTTAATAATTATACTAAAATATATGTTTAATATTAAAATTAAGTGTTATAATAGTAATAATTAATATATTAAAAATCTATGTTTAATATTAAAAATAACTGTTATAATAGTAATATATTTAATATTATACATGATTATTATTTCAAATTGTACTAATATATTATTTATATAGTAATGATTATTATTAATTTGTTTTAAAAAAATACTATATTACAACTAAGCACAGTAATAAATGTAATCAATATATTAATAACTCTTCAATATTATATATATATATATATATTGCTATATATAGATATATATAGATATATTACGACTATTTATTAATAATTTTATTATTATTTCTATTATTTATTATTTGTAATGGTATAAATTCTATTTATTATTATGAACTCAGTAAAAAAATCTATTTAATGCTATTAATATTAATATTTAGTAATGATTAAAATGTATATAAATACAAAAAACTTAGCAAAAAATGACAGCATGACTTAGGAACACATTTATTACTTGCATTCCTGAGAGATATGTCCTTATTTGAAAAAGTTGATGCCAAATGTTTTGAATTCAACAAAAAAAAAAGGAATCTACTCAGGAGCACAACTAATAGTTGCGCTCTTGACTCTCTGTGTAAAATTCTAAGTTGTCATTGACCCTATCTGTTGAAATATTTGGATCATTGGTCCTCTATGAAAATTTTCCTTTGCAGACCCATCTCCCTCAGTCCCTCTCCAGTCTCCATCCTCCACTCGCACACTCTTTCCGCCTAACGCCATCAATTAATCGAAACTACGTCTCTCTCTCCTCTCGCCTTTCTTTCTAATCGGAGTCGCAAAAACGATGGCGGGTGGATCCGGCGGGGTAGCGGGTCTGAATCCGAGACTGATAAGGGCACTGGTGGTGGTACTCGGGCTGGCATTGGCCGGATACATCGTGGGCCCTCCTCTCTACTGGCACGTGGCAGAGGCTCTCGGTGGCTCCTCCGCTTGCCCCCCTTGCACCTGCGATTGCTCCTCCCAACCCCTTATCTCTATTCCCCAAGGTACTGCGTAAATCTTTGTTTTATTGCATTTTGCCTTTTTCTATCATATGGTGTATTTAAATCGCGGATCTGTTCTTAATTTGTACAAAGTCTGATTCTTTTTCTATTTTGGTGTGTAGAATTGAGCAACTTCTCCGTTTCAGGTTAGAATCTGATTTCATCTCTAGTTTATCCCTTTAGCTTCTGAGAGAATATGCATGAGCTAAATATTTTTAAATTGGCCATTAGAAAAATGTCATATCTGACCAACTGTATCGTGAGGATAAATGGCCATGGTTTATTCTTGTAAACACAGAACTGAGGTATTTAGGTACCCCTAGGAGGTGTAATGCCAGTGGGAGAGGACCAGTGATAATTCCTTTTCTAATTATCTATTTATCTTGTATTTGTGTTTAATGAGGTTAAATCAGGGATAGATTGGGTAAGTTTGTTAATAAATGAAGTATTAAATTAGCACTATTGAGGTAAATTTGCAATACTCAGGTTAAGAGGGCATTGGTAAGTTTGATTGACATACCAATAGATTTTGGTATTGTTAAGCCAATACTACAATTTGACAAGCAAAATTGAGTACTGCCAAAATGGTCGGTCATCAAACAATTACTGTCACTGTAAGCACCTTTCCTGGATTTCAATCACAAGCAAGACAAAAAAGTTATGACACTTCAGTATAGCAAAGAACCAATGTGTGGTAAGATGACCTCTGGAATCTCATGAACAATTATTTTCTTTTTGTTTAATTAAACCAGAACTTCGCCTATGTTTTACATATCCGTCCCAAGTCCGGAAATGAGGAATGTTGTGATGGGTTTGGCAAGCCAAAGTAAAAAATTCAATCAATTTAATGGAAATGTAATCCAATATGGACTTCATTTTTAGCCTACCCCAACTTGTTTGGGACAAAAGGCTTTGTTGTTGTTGTTTAATTAAACCAGGAACCAAATTAATCTCAGATTGTGCCAAACGGGATCCCGAGGTGAGTGAAGAGATGGACAAAAGTTTCACTGACGTCCTTGCAGAAGAACTGAAGCTAAGAGAGGAGGAGGCAGCCACAGCTCAACAGAAGGCTGATGTGACCTTACTTGAGGCGAAAAAACTCTCGTCTCAGTACCAGAAAGAGGCTGACAAGTGCAGCTCTGGGATGAACACTTGCGAAGAGGCTAGAGAAAAGGCCGAGTCTGCTCTGGTTCAGCAGAAGAGGCTGAGTGCTTTGTGGGAGTCACGGGCCCGTCAACGTGGGTGGAAACCGACCAACACAAAATCTGCATAGGCTGAGCAGTGAGCACTGGTCAAGAATAGATGATTAATTTGGTTTTAAGTGGTGTTTTTATGTCAACAGGACAATTTTATTTCTTTTGGCCATGCTTCAAGAAATTTAGGTTATAAGGCCTAAATATAGGATTAAATGGGTTGTTATTTATTGGGGGGTTCTATTTTGAGCCAATCATTTGCTTTGTACACAGTTTATTTGAACATGGATTGGAATATAGTTTATGTATAGGTTATTACTTATTAGGTTTGTCTGCTGATATTGCTATGTGCTATGTACCCCCGAATCCTGATAAGATGATTTTTAAAATTTACTCTAAATTGTAGTATAAAAAAAGCATTTCTTGTATATATTATCGAAAGTCGAAACTGCTGTTTTGATGGTGGGTAAATATTTTTTTCTAGTCTGAAAAAAATACTTGCTTGATCGCTGTACTTGTAAGTTTGATCATTAATTCTAATTTCTAAGTCATAGATCAACACCTTAGGGTTGTAGCTGTGTTATTTATTTTTTTCAAACTTTTTGAGGAGGATTCATTAGGTTTACCATGATTATTTCTTTCCTGAGTGCAGAAGTTTATTTGTTTAGATTGTGCTCTGTTTGAGTTTATTTTTCTGCCGAACAAGAATAAAATATGAATCTGTGAGACAAAAGAATATCATCCTGATTAGTGATTAGTTTTTGGTTTGACAGTCATCAAACTAAAAATGAACGGAGATTTAAATTGGTTAGTGCATTGGCTTATTATTTCCCAATTGCCGCAAATGAAATGTCAGACGCACCATAATACCCGGCTGCAAGCCAATACATTATGCAATCTAGAATTAAATATTGAACACAACATAGCCATCCGATTCAAATCGGGCGTTCCATGTTTGTCCCACCACTGTCACAATTTTTTGTTGGATTTTGGCCTTATTTTTGGCAGATTTTGCGGAATATTTATTGTGAGCATGCGCTGAAATGAGGAAATTGCACTGTGCACTGCTCTAGACAAACCACTGCCATTTCGCATTGCTGCCCCTGGTGCCTACAGTTCTGAAATTCACAAGCGTAATCACCAGTGAGTTCTTTAATTTCTGCAACCAAAATAAGAAAATCTTTATTTTCAAAAAGATTTGTGTTCCTAAGATATTTTATTGTCGATCTTCGTCTTATGTTGTGGTTTTGTAAGAGTTCTCCGATTTGATGGGAATGTCAACTGATTGATATAATTATCTTGGATGTTTTGTGCTGCAGTGTTCAACGCAGCAGATAACAAGAATTTCATGAGATATGAATTTACATTGGATGAAATACTTCGTGTGTAACAATCAAATGACTCATATAACTTTGAAATATGCATGTGCGAATATCGAAGTTACGTAAATCATTCGATTATTATTTCACCTATCGAATATTGATCCGTGAGGTATGTCTAATTATAAGTGAGGAAGAAATCCCAGCTATTATTCAATTGTGATATTATTGTGATATTTGTTATTTACCTAAAAAAAATTTGAAAATTATAACAAAAAAATGAGTTCTGAAAGAGCGAGTGGGCTGGCGATTTTGGAGGCGATTCCTAATGGGCTGGAAGCTTCGGCCATGGTGAATGGGCCGATCACTTCCTCCCAATCTATACCTCCAGGATCAATCAAGGATCGTCCTCCTTCATCATCGATCGTTCAAGGAGATCCATCTGTTCAAGCATCAATCTCAAGCTTGCATTAGGCGATGGGGGATTTAGTTGCGTCGAATTCGTGATTTGGTGAAATTGTTTCAACAATCAATGCAAGGTTCGTATAAGGAAGTGCTCATCAGAAACTCTGGGGATCAAGCATTAAGTGTTGATCCGAGTTCTCAATTAGCAAAAGGGAGCAAAGCGGTTACACTTGCTCCACCGAACTCTCAGATCAGAATCACACCAGATATATGTTTTAGATGTGGGGAAAAGGGGCATTACGTTAAGATTTGTCGTAACGCACAAATTTGTTTTGAATGTCGGGGGATAGGTCATAGATCTTGGCAATGCTCTAACAAAAACATAAATCAATCTAGCGTTGTGGCAGCATAAGTGAAAGGGAACGAAACTAGATCTGCGATCACCATTGCGAAGATACAAAAATCACAGAATCTAGAACTAAAATCGTAAGCAAAGAAAGCAAGAATAACATCATGTTCTTCGAAAATACAAGAGAATCTCAACAGATTGAGGAAAGTCTGAAGAAATGCGTGGTACTGCAGGTGAATCAAGAGTTTGATAAGGCTAGAATTGAAGACAACCTGCGCAAAATGGCTCCTACCTTCCCTTGGAAGGTTGCTGAACTGGCAGACTATCGTCTACTGGTGAGGGACCGGGATGGTGGCGAGATAGGGTAATAAGACATGAAAATGCTAGAATAGAGGAGGTAAACTTTCGGTCTCACCATGGGACTCTTCTCTGGAGAATGGATCTCGTCTGAAGAGTGTGTGAATAACAATAGTCAGTTTTTTCAGAAAATTATGGTATAAAAAAGAATTTGAAAAACTGATTGAGGGATTTGGAAAAGTACTGTAAATAGATACTGATACAATTAGTAGATCTTACCAAAAGGATGCTAAGGTTAGAATTGGGGTGTGTGAGATAGGGGACATACCGAGATTTACAAAGATAATGTTTAGAAATGATCGTAATGAGATATGTTGGGCTAGAGTTAGTTTCTTTTATGCCAGAAATCTAGATCAGCAAGAGGAGATGGTGAAGAGGAAAAGGGTCTGGCATAGGAGAGATCCTGAAAACAAAGAAAATGAAGGGGAAGCTCAAGAAGGGGGAGAGTACAAATGAGGGAAGAATGCTGGTGATACTGGAGGCAAGAAAAGTATGAGCATGAGGATGATTTCAGTGAACAGGATTGGGAAGAAGGAATTGAATCTGGTAATGAAATACAAGATCTTATTGGGCAAATAGAACCATCTCAGGAGGCAGATTTGAATAGAAGGGTCAAAGGCAAGGAAGTGATACAAGATGAGGGGGGTATGTAAATCAGGAAATGCAATGCAAGAGTAGTGTTGGTATTGAACTAGATGAGGCCTCCTCTTCTCAGATAGTGTTATCTGTTAATCAAAATGAGGAAGGGGAAAGTGTGGGGATTCAATATGAGGGGGCACTGATTGGGAGCACACAGGAGGAGCTGGAAGCCATACCTCTAGCCCAGCTTCCTCTAGATGGGGATGGGGTGAAGATTACACTTCCAAGCTCAGGGCTGATACAACCTACCAGGCAGAGCCTAAGGCAAAGACTCAATAATCCTGAAAATACAGCTATGGAGAAAGCCATCAACCAGAAGGATAAGTCACTGAACTTGATGGTAAAGGAAGGTACAAACTCATTAGTTAGGATTTTTCCATTCAATGATCTGTCAGATGGTGAGGTTGTTGAATTGTTCCACTGTTTTGGTTTCAAACATGCTGATAGTCTAGAGGACATTATAGAATTTGTGCAATTCCTTAGAAGTTTATAAAAAAAAAACAGTTTGATTCAGCTTTGGATGAGATTGAATTCAAGTTGAATCATGACGCTAAATTTGGAAGAGAGATAAAGATAAAAGAGCACAATTAGATAGGATTATTAATAGGGTGCAACCATTTGTTATCTCATGAAAATTCTGTGTTGGAACATTAGAGGAATGAATAAGGGAATTAAGAGAAGATATTTGAGAGATTTGATAGTAAATAATCATATTGATATAGTAGGGATACAAGAGACCAAGAGAGATAATTTTTCTAAAAGGGTAATAATGTCTTTCAAACCCAGTTCATTTAATTGGACTTTTGTCAAAGCAAAAGGGGCATCAGGAGGGATCTTAATGAGGTTTAATACAAATAAGTTTACTAAAATTGCTAGCTATAAAGGCAAATTTTCCATATCGATGATAATTCAAGAGGATATAAGCCAGAAAAAAGGGGGAGTGACATTTGTATATGGGCCAGTAAAAAGTGCTGAGAGTAGACAGTTCTTTGATGAACTCAATAGATTAGGGGAAATGTGGGATGGCCCTTGGCTAATTGGTGGAGATTTTAACACAATTAGATTTAGTCATGAGAAAAATAATAAAATTTTAATCTCTCAGGGGCAAATCAATTCAATGAGTTTATTTCTGATAACAATCTAATGGAATACAATTTACAAGGGAACAGGTTCACTTCGTCTAACATGAGAAGGTGGCCTTGTTTGGTTTTACTTGATAATAGATTCCCTTATAACAAAGAGTGGGAAGAGATATATCCTACATCCATTGTTTCAAATCTGATTAGATCTAAATCAGATCATACACCATTGATACTTGATACCTTGAGCCTAATTACTCAAAATCATATATTCAGATATGATGTATCAATGATAATTTTTGGTACAAAGTGGTCTTTGGTACAAAGTGGGTGATTTTGCATGTTAGGTACAAAGTGGTCCTTGGTACAAAGTGGATGATTTTGAGGGGCTGAAAACACAATATTCTGGTACAAAGTGGATGATTTTTGATACTTGATACCTTGAGCCTAATTATCTTCCAACTGTATCCTTGGTACAAAGTGGATGATTTTGCTAGTCTGATGATCAAATGGTGGGATGAATCAAAAAATTCTAATAGAGATATGGCTATCAGATGGATCAAAAGAGTAAAGATATTGGGAAAAAAGATAAATGGATGGGCTAAAAATCATTATGGCAAGCTTCAGAGAGATAAACAAAAAGTGATTGATGAGATATCCCAACTTGAAAAGATCCAAGAAGATAGAGATCTTTTGCATTCAGAAATTGACCAACTTATAGTATCAAATAACACATTGAATAATATATATATGATGAGGAGTTATATTGGCAAATTAGATCAAAAGCACAATGGCTAAAGTTGGGTGATAATAAATCGAAATATTTTCATAAAATAACATCTCACCACAATAAAAAGAAAAGTATATCACACTTAAAAATAGATGGGAATGATTGCTCAAATATGGAGGTAATACATAATCATATTCTAGATTTCTATAAAAACCTTTTGGTGTTACAGGGGTACAAATGATACAGCTGGAAGATAATTTTTGGTCCAAGGAAGAACAAGTGCCATTTGAAGATAGGTATTCATTGGAGGCACCTTTCACATAGATAGAGATCAAGAAAGCATTATTTTATTCTGAGGGGCTGAAAACACCAGGACCTGATGGTATGAGTTTTAAGTTTTTTCAAGATTTTTGGGAGTTGATTAAAGGAGATATAATTCAATTATTTGATCAATTCCGTAACAATACCCTCAATGTTTCAAAACTGAATAGATCAATGATTTGTTTGATACCTAAAAGTAAGGATGCATATGAAATTAAAAAATTGAGGCCAATATCTTTGGTAAACTGCATTTACAAATGGATTACCAAAGTGCTAACCATGAGATTGGAACCAATAATAAATAAGCTCTTAGATCCCTCTCAGGTAGCATTTTTGAAAGGAAGGTATATTCTTGACAATGTTGTACTAAAAATCTCACTTGCACATACAACAAGAGGAAGTGGTACTAAAATTAATTTTGAAAAGGCATACGATAGAGTTAGTTGGGAGTTCTTGTTGGATGTTTTAGCTAAAAGAAAATTTCCAAAGAAAATGATCCTGTGGATAGATAAATTACTAAAATGGGGATTTACATGTGTCAATATTAATGAGAGTCTGTCTCAATATTTTGAAGTTAAAAGAGGTCTAAAGCAAGGTGATCCTATGTCACCCTTGTTATTCAATCTTGTGGAAGATGTCTTAAATAAAATGATTACAAATTCAAGAGATAAAGGGTTAATTAGTGGCTTGGGTCCTCTAATAGTTCATGGTAAAGCAATAACCAATTTACAATAGGCAGATGCCACTATAATATTCCTCAAGGCTGATAGGAAAATGATAGTTGAAATGGTTATTCATTGCATATGGGGCTGCCTCAGGCTTGAAAGTGAATTTTAACAAATGTAGTCTTTATCCAATTAACACAGATGAAAGTATAGCTCAGCAATTGGCTAATATCTTTGGTTGTACAGTTAATCAATGGTCTATTCATTATCTTGGAATACCCATACATTGGAGAAAAACAAAAATCAGAGATTGAGACCAATTGTTGAAAGATTTCAAAGCAGGTTACAGGGATGGCAGGGTTTGTTTCTGTCAATGAGGGAAAAATTACTTTAATTAATAGCATTTTGTCATCCTTGCCCATATATATGATGTCAATATATGGGATGCCAGTTAGAAAATATTTAGATAGAGTGAGAAGAAACCTATTGTGGAATAATGGAAAAAAAAGAAAATATATTTTGTGCAATTGGAAAGAAGTATGTAGGCCAAGAGAAATGGGAGGTTTGGGAATTTTGAATCTAAAGGAAATGAATATTTTTTTATTGTGTAAATGGATGTGGAAACTCAAAGATCCTAACTGTTATGGTTGGTGGAAAGAAATTTTGATTTCAAATATAAAGGGGTAAGTAATAGGGCTAAATGGTCTCCCTTTTGAAAAGAAGTTCAGCAATTAGAAACAATAGTAATGATTAACAAATCAGTGTTAGTAGGAGATGGAAAGAACACCGCTTTTGGTTAGATAGTTGGAGTGGGAACTGCCTTCTAAGCATGGAATTTCATAGTCAGTATCAGATAGCTAGGGACAAAAATTTAAGTCTGGCAGAAGTCAAGTATCTAGGGGTAGAAAACCTGAGTTTCAGAAGAAGGTTGTCAAGTGTTCAAAGGTCACAGTTAGATTTGATTAAAAATAAACTGGAGAGATGTGTTGTGCATGGAGATGTTGCAGATAGTATCATATGGCATGAAGGTACAAAAGCTGGCACAGTGAAGACACAAGATATTTACAAATGACTTGTGAATGGAGGGGTGCAGGACAACACTTTTGATCTGATATGGCCACTCAAAATTCCCCTCAAAATTAAAGCTTTCTTGTGGCTATTTGTTAAAGTGAAGATATTGGTTAAATCTAATCTCATCATCAAGGGATGGCAAGGAGAAGGGGAATGTGTATACTACCATATGTTAGAAAATTTACAACATTTATTCTTTGGGTGCCAGCATGCCCAATTAATTTGGGATTGGGTTTTAAAGTCATTTGATTTAAAGATATCACCAAGTACACTGAGGATTTAATGGGTATATATAGAAAATGAGATAAAATCACAGGGTTTTTTTTATTCATGTTTGCTCAGCTACTATCTGGATCATATGGCTAGATAGGAACAAAAGAATATTTCAAAATAGTAAGCCATCATCCCTCAGTAATTTTGTGATTAAGATTAACTCACTTCTGCAATATTGGGCAGGTAACTGGTCGGTTGAGCTACAAGGGCACATGAAAATCTGGAAGGGTTATAGGAGTGGAGGGAATAGATGCAGAGAAGAAGCTACAGGGAGTGATCACAGCAAGCTGCTGATAGTGAAGGGCGCTGAAGCTATTTGATATGAGAAGAAAATCTGATATTCTAAAACCAGTGTTATTTTGTGTTGAGCTATGTTTTTCGAACATATTTTTAGCCTCTTCCCGAATGTATTAGTAGGGGAGGTGGCATTGCAATCAATTATAAGGAGTTTGTCTCAATAAGTTTAAGGGCTAGGAGTTTTGTTATTAGAGTAAATGACAGATAAGTAGATGGTACCAGCTCTCATCCCGGAGATTGATACCAGTTAAAATGTAGGGATAGAGAATTGGTTGGGATAACGGTCGAATTGTGACTGATGTATACTTCTCTTTTCTTTTCTGGAAATGAAAGTGGGCTTTTTGATTACTTGTTAAAAAAAATATATATTTACCTAAACAGAGAACTAGACTTTGACTGCCACTTTTAAAATAAAAAGTAATTTGTCCCGTGATTTTTGTCCAAGGCTTACCAGCACTAAACAATTAACAATGTTTTATGTTTAGTGAAATGAGACCTAACTGTTGGTGATATCACATTATTAATAGACAAGTTCAAGATAAAAATATCATTGATAATTGTTAGCATGCTTCTTAAGATAACAATTAACAATATAAGTTCTTTTTATCGAAATCTCAGGATTTTTGTATTATTTCAATTGGAGAAATGGGCAGAAACAAAAAAAAAAACTTAGGACTTGTTCGACAGTCGCACGAAATATATATGAGTTGGAAACAAATGAGTTTGGGATCCAACAACATGAATTGTGGGTACCGACAAGTAATGTTTGATATGTTGGTGCAATTTTAATTTAGGTGGAGTCAAAATTTTAAATTTTAAATTACAATCAATTATAAATAAAATTTTATGCAAAAAATAAGATTAAAATAAATGCGGAAGTATGAATTACTTTTCATTCATACAGTTTTCTTGGTATGTCTCTTGAGCAAGATCAACGGAGTTGTTGGAGATGGTCGAACATAACCTCAGAATGACTGCTGACGAGTCCTTTCAAGCAATTTCCGGTGCTTATTTTCTTCAAGGTTACGAACACAATCGAGAAGTATTTCTATCTTATTGGAGAGACAAAGAAAGTCTATGCACAACACATGTGCTCCTAACAAATGATACCGGTAATGTTTGGAGACACATCGTCTTTTATACTAGTGAAAATGTATATTGAAAAGATACCGTAATTAATAGCAAATATTCTTTTGAATATTTGATATTAAACTCTCCAATTCTTTTCGAATTATGTTATTTACTGTTGTAAACACACACATAAAATTTGGTATTATTTGCACAAACAAGTGGAAAATAATCTCTCAACAGAATAATAAATCCCTTTTTTGATATATTAAAAATTAGACCGTTCTGTCAATTTTTTGTATCAAAAACCAAAATTCCAAAAGATATACTAAATTTAATAATTGGCTAAACCTTTGATATCTTTTTATATAAATCAAATTGAAAAATTGCCAAATAATTTATATATTTATATACCAAGTGTATTTGCTAAAAGATATACTAAATTCTATTGAGCTTGTTTTGTTTGGTATCTCGACCCAAATCAATTGAACATGCCAAACAATTATCTTGACATTTATTTTAACACCGACATTAGTTGAATTCATCATAATTAGTCTATCAACAATTATAATTAATTCACATTTAGCTCTATTACTCTATATGTATTCGTCTCCAAAATCTTAGCGAAATACGTATTATGCCATTATTTCAGTTAATCACATTTATGTCATATCTTATATTACTCTTCGTAATATTAGTGATAGTATGTGATATATGGTTTAACACGTAGTCAAAATTTTACTTATTGGATTTACGTCTCAATTTCAACAATCTCCCACATGGATAAGTGATGTCCTTTTGATTACATATTGTGTGAATCTACAAATTAGTTAACCTTTATGTCTTTTCTTTCGTATTTCTTAAATAATTAGTCCACCAGTTGTACCAACAAGGGACTTAAGCAATCTTCGCCATTATTACTTGTGCTATCTCGACTTAAATCACAGTGTCAAATACATCTGGATGACATGAATTAACTCTGGACATATAGTTCGAAAATTACATGTGAGTGTGATTATACGTGCCTATTTTCAAATGAGTCAAATTTATCTTTACTTTAGTGATGCCAAAACTTTAAAGAGAGCAAACAATGAGATTCAAAATATAATTTGTATATATCATACTTGTTACAAATTACATAACACAAAAATTAGACTCTCACATTTTCCTTAAACTAACCTAAAACATGAACTACACCCATATGAGCAATATGCTCATGAAACTTCTTAGTTGGTAGCCTTTTATAAATGGATCTGTAATCATAAAGTCTGTACTTATATGTTCCATATTTAACTCGTTATTATGCACTCTCTCTTTTATACAACTAGGAAACTTATAAAATTATTTTAGCCTTATTAAGTTTCTAGCATTATTATGCATGATTTATTTATTGTCACAACATAACTTAAATGATCTCTATATTGAGTTCATTACATGCAGTAAAGTGACATCTTTACGAAACCATTAATTAAAAATCAGACTTGGTATTTAATGACCTTCAAAAAATTTCTAATATCTGATACGTGAGTATATAGTCTTTTGTTTGCTATAAATCCTTTAAGATATCTTTTTTTTTGCATTCTAAAAAATCTTATTCTAAATATCTAATAATTTATTTTTCTAAGTATTTTCTTAATCGTGTTAGCATATAACACAATATCTTGACGTGTGTAGACCAACATGTATCTAACGCCTATAACAATAAAGCATATGAATACTTAAGACTTTATACATTCCTTTTATTTCTTAATCAATTAGGATCATTCTTCTTAATATTTATTTCTCATTCACTAAGACATATCTTATTTCTGTTTTACTCACACATAATCTGAATAATCTAGTTTATCAAGTTTCACTTTAAGTCAAAAGAGATCTTTAATACATCTAGGGGTATGCTTTTAAATACTAAATGCAATTCCTAGGTACGATAGGTAATAAGTTACAATTTTACCAATTAAATAAATTATGCAATTAAACCAATTGTAATATCACAAATATATTCCTAAGCCATTCAATTAAATTTAAAACAAGATAAGTAAAGAAAAACTTAGGAAGAAGTAGAGAAGTGAAGTCTTCAAATGTTGACAGAATTTGGCTACGCCTACATCTCTGAATCTCCGGCGCCCCCGCTTCTTGCGGTAATAAACTCGGTTCGGTTCACTAACCAATTGTATACCAGGTGGAATTGGTCTCGCTTACACACATCAGTGGAGCACCAACCTCATTACACAGTGTTGAACTTGGTCTCACATACACACACCGGTGGAGCACCAAGGCACCGAGAACAACAAGTTACAAAGGTTGAAAAGAAAATAAAGAATAAATACTAGTAACAATCTCTCACAAAGATTTTGATCTATTTAGAATATTTAAACTTGAGATAAGAGCAAAGGTTTAACAAAGTTTTTAAGCTCCATGCAATAATGGTGGCTGTTAGGTTTAGTGTTTTGAAGGTGGGTTTTCAACAACAAGAGAAGAGAGCAGCCACTGCCTTTTATAGAGGTTCAGATCTCACAAAAATGAATCTGACAAGAGATCGTGTTATAACGCTATCATTGTGCATGGTGCACTGTTATAACGCTTTCTCATGTCACGACAAAATATTCGACCGTTGGGTTCAATTTCTGAAATTTAAACATAGTGTTATAATGCCAACTTGGTGTTACGTAACTGGTGGCTCTGTCAATTTGGTACTTAACCGAATTATGAATTTTTTGTAGTGTTTCAGGATAGCATTATAATGCTAACTTAGCGTTACATATCTCTAGACTCGGACTTTTCAGAACCTAGCAAATTTTTAGAGATGGATCTAGTGTTATAACTCTAACTTAGCATTACATAACGCTATACTCGAACTTTTCAGAACTTTGCCAATTTTTGGAGACTGGGTCTAGCATTATACTCTAACTTAGCGTTACACAAGTCTAGACTCAGATTTTTCAGAACTTGGCCAATTTTTAGAGACTGAGTCTAGTGTTATAACTCTAACTTAGCGCTATGTAACTCTGGACTCAGATTTTTTATTTCTTTGCTCTTTTAAATCTTAAATTTAAGTATTCTTGAGTTTACAATTAACTTAATGATTTTCAAAGCTTGCATTCGACTTCTTAGCTATTCTTGACAATTTTGCTTGTTCATTTTTCTTCCTTGATCTCTTCTTGTATTTCTTCTTTCTTTTTGCTAAAAAGTCCCTAGCATCTCAAATATTCTTGATATATTCATGCTTGATTGTCTTGAGCTCCTTTCTTGCTTCTTAATTTTTCTATTTATTGAATTAAAATCTAAACAAAACTCACAAGAAATATATTAAATTCAAGTTCGACAAATTCGAGACATTGTTTGGTACAACAATCTTAACTTGATAATATTTCAATTTATCTTTATTGAGACCCTTAAACATCATTTATATTACCTTGAATTTGCAATCTATAAACTTAATGAAAAGTTCTTAGGTTGCATCTTATAGATTGTTTCGTCTATATTACATTTCAGAAACAATCATCCTCAATATCTATTTAAAGCTTTCAAAACACTGTGCCAACAATCCTTTCAAAGAATCTTTAAGGAAAATTCTCTATAATCAAAATTTAACTTTATATTTCTCAACATTACATCTAAATTTCGTATTTTCCCAAATATTCATTTGTATCAAATCGGATCTAATACTTCAAGGTAATAAGAAAAATATTCAAAATGTTATTATCGGTATGTAGTTTCATCTTCCTATATATAAGATAATTAATTTACTTTTTGAGAGTACATAACTAGTTCGTCAGTCAAGTTTTATAAAAAGACTGAAAACACGACTTTATAGTTGTATGCATATAATCTTCCCAAAATATTGTGATATTTTCTCTCTTGTAAATTTGACACTTGCACAGTATTTTTTTGAGAGTTTTTTATTGTTCCTAGAATCAGAAATAATAACCAAATTATTAAACAACACAAATATCTTATTCCAAAATACCCACCAGCTTATAGCTTATAACATCACAAGAATCAATGTGTCTATTTAGATCTATTTTGGGGTCTATATGTGTTCTTAATATATTGTTGACTCTATAATTGAATCAACACAAATATCTCATTCCAAAACAGCCATGAGCTTTTAGCCAATAACATTATAAGTAACAATGCGTGTATTTGAACCTGTTTTGGGTCTATGTGTGTTATCAATGTATTATTGAGACTCTTATTTGAGGTGGAGTTTGTCTAACGATAAAAGATTAATTTTTCGATATGTAACATTTACCATATTTTGAACAAGAATCCTATCCTCATTAGTTTTATCACGAATTAGGACAAAATCAAAACTTTGTTCTGAATCTTATTCTAATTCACATTTTCTTCAAAAAAAAAAATAACTAATAAATCTTAACTTTTATCATATCTCCCCCACAAACTCTATATCCTCAAAGAATTCAGTATTTTATATAATGTCTCAATTATTCTGTGTTTTGTAAGTTTGTAATAACTTTAAATACATCTTTATTGAGAATTCATACTTATTCAAAAGGCAACTTATATTCTTTTTGTTCAATTTATACATCTTCAATAATTTATATTTATTGAAGAATCTAGCTTTATTTGGACATATCCATACTTGAATGATTCAAATATGCATTTAAATCTTCCTTATGGTTTAATAAATTGCTTTAGTAAATGTTTCAAGATATATATTATTTTATGTTGCAGTATATATTAGACTTCTTATCATAAATTTTATACAATATATAATATATATACTTTAATTGCGCCATTTTTTATTACGAATAGAATCCAACAATACATTATTTTGACACAAACTGAGCTAAAATCTATTATTCCTCAAGAACCTTGATTCTAATGATGACATATGTATCCATATCTCTATAAGATGTCAAAATAATTCTTTCATTTTTTTTTCTATTATCAATACTGGATGAATTATAGATATTTTGTATTACATGACGCTTGTCATTCTGTTGGGTTCATATTTCATCATTTTTAATTTATTGGTATTGACAAAATACATTTGATCAAAATGTGATCATATATGTCATATGTTGACAACTTGATAGATAATTTTATCAAAATCTTTTGTATTAAATTTGCAAGATGTACATTAATGAATCTTTGGGAAAGAGATTCCAAAAACTCTGAATTTAAAAATACATTTAAAGTTTGAATTTTTTTCTTGATTGGTACTTAACAATAGAGTTCTTACTAGGGATAATTTAGTAAAAGGAGTATTACTGTTGATTCATTATGTATTCTATGTGGTGCTGCTGATTAAATAATTGAGCATTTATTTTTACATTGTCAGATTAGCCAAAGATTTTGGTTTACAATTAAATATGGTGATTCAAGAGGCAAGGTTCTAGATATAACATCTTTAGAGAATTTGTGGATTTCAATTATTCACTTGACTAATTTACAAATACAACAATGGAGATCTTTATTTGCTGCATTCTTGTGAATTATTAGATTGAAAGGAATGACATTATATTCCAATCCAAAGCATTAAAAAAAATCATAAAACCATTTACAATACTGCGAAGTAGGTTTTTTAGTTTTTTTTTTTCTATGTTTTTTGGTCGTTACAACTCTCATGTACTAAATTATTTGTGAACCTTGGTGCTGCAAACGATTCGAACTCAAACGAACTAGTTTGTATTTGAGTTTGACTTGAAATCAGTATCAAACTAGTTTAATTTGAAATAAAACAATATTCTAACGAATTGTGTAAAGTTTGAGTTTGATTTGATACTAATACGAATCGAACACGAACGGATTATGAATTATAAAATTTTCTTGTAGCTCAATTGGATAGTAGTAAAATAAGGTGACGAAAAAGATGAGCATTATCTGAAAGAAGAGATTATAGAAGATGATGTAGAGGAGGATGATGCTAACGTGAGAGTGAATGTGAACCAACTAGAGAGTATATTAATAAAGATGATGATACCGATATTACAGATGAATTAACTAACTATCTCTAATGGAAATGAAGCTGAAGTAGATAGTTTAGTTGATAAATGCAGAGAAAGACAACATAATTCGAACTATATAGTTTGCGAACAACATTTGAATGAACTATGTCAACTTTGAGTTTTATATGACATTGATTCGAATGAACTCACACATACTATATATATATATATATATATATATATATATATCAATAGTCTTGATATTATCTGATGGTTCAGATCTTCTCAAAATTCAAACTATATTAGTTCGCGAACAGTTTCGAACGAATCGGCTCTAATTAGTTTGATTCAAAATCATTTCAAACTAGTTTAATTTGATTTGAAATTAATTTCGAATTAAAATTGAACGAACTATTTTCAAACTTTTCTCAAATCAAATCAGAACGATCTTTCAACTACAAATTTTTCCTTCAGCCCTCCTTGTAGTGCTTTTTTTAATGGAGGCCGGCATCCTTTCTCAGGCCTTTATATAAAAATAAAAAATCTCTGAAGTGGCTGCTCATGAATATTCATATTCAAGTTTGTGTTGGAGGCTAGGAGATTGTCGCTTCAATAGCTTAGAGCTTAGCTGATATGCTTTAGAAAATCTGACACGGTGACATGGAGAACCTTTAATTTGTGGAAGTTTACGGAATTCGTACTCTTTTGAGTGCTGTATTTGCTTTATTGTAATTGTGGGACGGAATGTACCTTTTGTTTAGATTCACTTTTTATCCAATCAAAATCCGTCCCACAAATCAGATTTCCAAAAGACATCCACCATGCAGCGGATAACACAATGAAATACAAGTGCATCTTTGTTTAACTAGTATATGCTATGGATTAGTGTCGTGACAAAATTCGTATGGGTCAATTCGATTCACATCCGTCCGGCTTCTTGTCTGTTCGAATCCGTTTGTGGATTCAATTCATGTCCGTTCGTACTCTTATCAAGGACGGATTTCATACGGATTTGAATTGCCCTTCGAAATTTCACCCGTGGTAACCCGTCTCTTTCTAACTCGTTCCCAACCCGCCCCCATCCGTGCCCGTGACCCGTAACCCGCCCGCAACCCGCCCAACCCGACTCAACCCGTCCGTAACCCGCCCAAACCCTCTCCAATCCGCCCCAATCCGCCCCAATCCGCCCCAACCCGCCTCAACCCGCTCCAACCCGCCCCAACATGTGACCTGGCCGTACCCGTCTCGTTCCAACCCGTCCTGTCCAACCTGACAAGTCAATGGGCGGCAGGTTTGGGTCACTATCCCAAATTCAACTCGTCCCAACCCGTCCTGTTTAATCCGTTCCACCCATGCAATCCGTACCCGAGCAACCCGCGCCTGTACTCGCCTGTGTCCGCCCGTTTGGTCAACACTACTATGGATATACATTCATGAGCAAATTGCTTTTTCGACTTCAATTTTCGCAATGTATAGTTGTATGCTAAAGTTTATCTATCACAATGTGCGGCTTCGTTCATTACCTCCTAATGGGGTATCAATTATAATGTGTAATTAATCTGTTCAATATATATAAAATTATAAAGAATGGAACTTCGAAATTTCATATGATCTTGCCATCTTGGCGAAAAATAGAAAATCGGCACGTGAATTCAAATAAGTATGATTAGAAGGATATGTATGAAAAAGTTCCAAAATTTTTGCGCAGCCTTACGGGCCCCGGTCATCGTCTGTGCACTTCCAAAATCTCCTTTCTGATTATCCGCTGTGCAAGATTCTACTACTTTATACTTCCCTTCTTATATGCGACAATACTAAAGTATACACCAATAGAATAATGACACGTCCTTTGTAAGAACCCAGTTACTTCCTCAATGCAGTATACTTATTTTTAATAATTCCTGGTATTTTGACTCGTTCACTCAGTCTGCGGCTCCCAATTTAAATTTCAAATTTCTCCACCTGATATTCAGCAAAACGCCTGTTTTTAATTTCCTTATTACATTCCAAAAGATAGCTTTACCTTTACTCAGAAATAGAAAATAATAAATAAAAAACATTCCAAATGGCAACAAAATCAAGAGCTAAATACGCTCCTTACACTGCGCCTGCGCTGCTTCTTCCCGTTTAGGCGATTATATACATCTCTCCTATCTCCAAAATGCGAAGAACTATATAAAATACGATAGAAGGGGAAGGAGAGAGCTCTAGTGCTCTACCTCAGTCGATCTTGTTTTGGTTTTGTACGAGTAATGGGGTGCTTCTTTGATTGCTTTCGGGTTCAAAATGAGGGGAAGGAGAAGAGAAGTAATAGCTTCTCTAGCTCAATTTCTTCTAAAAGCAAGGTACAACTGTACAAGCAGAATTCTTGCTGCTTCTTTTTGCTAATATTGTACTCAAATTTTTAGTTTGGCTTCGTTGATGTGAAATTGTAGGTTAATGAGAAATTGTCATCAAAAAATCAGATTCCTTCCGCTATATTGCAAAAGGGAAAAGGTACTAATATCAACATCTTTCAAATTTCCCATTTTTTGTAATAATAATGAAAACGGCTTATTATTTCTTGGTTTAAATTTTCTTGAAATTAGAAGATCCAGCACCCTTTGAGCAAGTCACTATTTTGAAACCGACAAGCAATCATGGACGGTATAGAGAAAAGAAAGATCAGGTATATATTCAGTTCATTTCACACGACTTGTAGCCTAAATATATTGTCAGTTCTACTCCATTGGAACTGGACATGGAGATTGGAGATTCCATCTTGTCTATCTAGTTATATTTTTGGATAACATCTGCTCTATCTAGTTATACTTTGTAATATACTTTTGAAGATTGATCCGAAGTACTTATAACTATGCGTCTTTGTAGAGTTATGAGTTCAAGCCAGCCTCAAAGAACCCACTGTCAGCCGTGTTTCTACGAGAAGGTATCATAGTTTGCAAATGATATATATCTGAGAATTACAACAGAACATTGAAATATTGTGTTTATTGTGAGACCTATATAATGGCTTGCAATATATGGTGCTTTCAATATTCAATTTGCATCTTTATTGACATAAATTTTGCTTTTTGCACAGTCAAAGATAACTAAGAATAATGGAAATTTTTTATTTAACTGGAACTAATTTCAGTTTCAAAAAAAAAGATTTCTTCTCAAATTCTTTTATGGGTTGCCCGGGACTCGAACCCAGAACTAATCAGATGTAGATAATTTTGTCTATTAGACAAAAAGCCCTCTCAAATCGTGCTTGCATTTTTCATTGCACACGCCTTTCCCTGTGCATACATATCACATTGATATTTTAAGAAAAAATAAAGTTTATGAATATGAAAGATTTCTTAAGGCGAAATAGGGTTAAATGGAACCTTAATTGTTACATTCCAGCATGATTGACGCTGACCTAGCTGCAGATTTGTAACATTCAATAATGATTCTTTTTTGAAATTTTTATTTTTATTTGTAGATTTAGAGGGAGAGACTACACATGAGAAAATTGAAGATGTATGGCCAGTGGAAAGCACAAGTAATCTGTCCAAAGGAGAGGATATGCATGAGGTATGACTTGTATATCAATGCATTTATTATCAGATGCCTTTACCAGAAATAATCTAAAACAGAAGCCCCAAGATTATGCATCTCATTTTGGTTTTAGTCCCCATAAGGTACATACATACCAACAAGAAAGTGATCAAAGCTAAGAAATTGTAAGAGTTTTGACAATTGCATCTAACCTACACCTGTTTTCAAAGGTGACATATCAATTTCAAAGGATTGAAATTCTAAAGCCATCCCGTTGAAACTTCTTATTTAGTAAGTTATGAATTAATTAACTTCTCTCCAGCGGTCATCATTGCGATCCATTAGGTTTAATTATCTTATTTTTATTTATTTCTCAAATAATAGTTGTAGACTGAACAAGTTTTTAGTTTTGAGTTATATATGTATATTCAAATATGAGACCTAGTAGAAATATAACTAATTGGTTAATTTCTATATCCGATTATGCCTGTGGCAGTCTATTATTGTTCAGGTGAGTGCAAGTTTGCACTGATGCCACTTTTTTTTACGAAGAAAATCCATTTGTTCGTTAAATTTATTAAATTATAAATTGGAAGTCTCATTTTAAGCAGGAAAAGGGCAGTCCTGAGACCAAAGAAGATAGCCCAAAATCTTTGAAATCTACCCCTTCATCAACAGATTCAAAACTGACCAACTCATTCATAGACAAACACATACTCGAACAAGACAGCCCCAGTTCGACCATAAAAACTCCAGTTGCAAACAATGAAGCTACACCAAATTTGTGCAATAATGTTGATTCTGAACATGCAGCAATGAGCCTCTCTCATTGGTTAAAGCCCCCAAAACCATTTGACATTTTCTCTACCAAGTCTCAGTCTGGTAAGAGTAATGATTCAGATAGACCCATTATTGGTTCAGTCGCAACACACTGGAGCGAGGAGTCGGAGACTGTTAGCATACCTCCTAAAGTCTGGGATGGGAAAGGTATACCGAATTCAACAAACAAGTATAAAGAGGTACAGTACATTTTTGTTTCTCTGTTTCCTTGGTTTCAGTTTGCAATTTAAGCGTTTTGCATGTGCAAGGAACGATGTTTTTTTTTATAAAAGTACTTATTCAATCAGTCTAGGAACCTAAACTCGACCAGAATGTAGCTGACAAAGAAAAAGAAACTTTTTGGCTTTCATGTGCTGATACTGCGATTCAGTAGCTAAGTTAACGTTACACTCGGGCCCAAAATCTTTTGCTAATCTGTACATCAGCCTCTCCTTTGAGTGTTTTTATCTGTTTAAAATCAGAATAGGCCTAACACACAACTACACAGTAGACAACAAAAAATAGAAAGACAGCCCAATCCAACTTCTATCTTAGTGTAGCAAATAGGTTAAAAATATCACTTGTTGGTGTATCAATTCCTTAGGTTTTTTCAAGTAGCTAGATTTTATGCCACTTGTGTGAACGGTAATATGTTCCAATTAAGTTTATGGGATAAGGCACAATTTATATTTCCATGAAGTATTAAAATAATTTGGTCAAATTTTTTAGTAGTTTATGTTTTTAGCAGGATCAAAAGGTGAGTTGGCATGCAACTCCATTTGAAGAGAGACTAGAGAAGGCCTTATCAGAGGAAAAGCTCAATTCTCGGAGGTTTGGATATTAAAAATCTTGTTTTTTATTTATTTTTTGTGCTACCTTTTATTCTCAAATAATTTTCTCATTTTCTTAATTATCTTTTTTCTAGGATATGTTCTATGGGCATCCCACTAGAATTTACTGATGAAGGGGAGGAAAGCGACAATGCTACCTCCTAGGAACAGAGGTTCAATTTGCTTAGATTCTGACATGAACCATCATTTTGGAAATGGTTTGACATGCCATAGTATTGTGATGTACAGCTTTCCTTTTGTACCTAAGAAGCATTAATCGAATCTATTAACTTGGTGTTGTATAAATGTTGCTGTTTGGTATGTTGTTTGTCTGGACACTATACATGTTATCTGGCTTGGATAAATTTACCATTTCGTTTGCCTTTTTTTGGTGGATAAAAGTGGAGCATATATAGTATGGAGCATTGTGATGATAAATTATCTTTCCATAACGAAGGTGGACACTATACATGTTGTTTGGTATTGTGATGATAAATTGTCTGGAGCATATCCACTTGTTTCATTACAGAACAAAGTAAAATTTACTGGTCTGCAAATCTGCCAATTGGTACCAGCGATTTGTTCTAATAGTATGGCACCTTCGTTATGGAAAGCACTATGGGAGGTATTGAGTGACTACCATTTTGTGCCACATCATGAACATTTACCTTGCTTGGTATTTTCTCGGGTGAGGTTTTTAATACCTCTTGGTTCCATTTGGTTTCAATGGTCACTTTAGCTTCTTTCCTCAGGTGAAGATCACTGATCTGTTGAAGGCTGAAATGATGGATCTTAAACCAAATAAAGTTCAAAATCATTTGTTTTGCATTTCAGCTTGTATAGAAGCCAACCCTTTGTCAATGCTCAATTTTTCATAGCCTACTGTCAATACACTAATTTGCAGTAATTTGTGCTTGCTATTTATGATTGTGTAGCAGTTTGATCATACCGCAAGCAAGGTGACTGATGGGTTGCTCCTGTACAAAGCACCCATCAGATTAAGAGAAAAATAAACACAGGGAAGATAGACTAGCCACATATCTGCCTTAATCCAATGGGACAGTTAAGATGAAACATGAGATTAGAATTTAGAAGTATAAGTTCATACATGCTTACGGTATCATGGGACTGAACCTTTTCGTTCTTTACCGGGTATTACCAGTAAATGTTCTTTTATGCAATCTTTTAAATTATTTTTAGATTTATCCAATGAACTTAGAACTTTCGAACTTTCTAAGTTTTGCAATATTACAATCAAAATAACATACTAGAAAATTAAATACATGTAACTCACTACATATCTTGAGGCAACGCAGAATATAATATACACATAATACAGAATATAATTTGTTCACAATATAACATATTTATGTTATTGACAGCATTAGAAAGTGTGGAACTACACTCCAGTAATATTTTGACCTTAAACTTATGTATGCACCAATGGAAAAGTCATTATTTAAAGTTTATAGAAAGCTCTATCCTAATTAATCTACAGATAATCACGAGTTATGCTCTAATTCACATACTCCATCATCATCCCAAGCTCGTCCCAGCTTCCTTCTTTATTGTTCCACTCATTGATAAATGGATTAAGACCATTTTGATGGAATGCTGATGCTGGATTTTGTACTGTTGGATTCATCCATCTTACCTGGTTCATTTGATTAGATTCATCTAAGTATTTGTAATTTGACACCAGATGCTCAACCCGGTATTGTGAATCGACATAGTTATTAGGGTCTTTATTGTCAAATTTGTACTGATCTCCTCTGTCGTAGTCGAGATTGCTAGCGTTAGAGTTTGAATACTGATCTATTGAAGTTTTCTTGCTTGTGGCTTCTTTACAATTTTGTGGGTCCCTTTTGCATGTAGCACTTCTCTTGAAAATTCGACAAACTGTCCAGACCTCCTGCATTGATAAATTTTTAGTTTATATTACTAAAAATTGAAAAGCTAGGAGATATGAAGTTCTGGTTCTTTATTCTTCCTTGACAAATTAAAGGCCAACAAAAAGTTGACAGCAAGACAATTATTTTATCTCGTCGATCTATATATAAAATTGATAATCTGTCATGAGATTCATTGCTGAACAGATAATATGGAAGTCATAGAAGTAAAAGTATAAAGATAGATGAAAGAAAAATTATTTCTCACAGCTTCTTGCATGCTAGGAGGGGTAGTATCATCATTCTTTGAATCCAAAGGAAGGCGATACTCGTGCATCATCCACTCGGTCTTGGTACCTTTGCCAGCAGATCCTCTGTAATAAACCAACGATTTCTTCAATCCGATACATACTCCCTCTGCACCGGAAACGGTACTACTGGATGGATATATTGGTCGGTCAATACCGGTTGCCTTCCAAAAACCCGAACAAGTTACCCTATTCGGTCTAATGCTATTTCTGTACTTTCTTCCTCTTAGGCAAAAGAAGTACCATTCTTTGTCTCCTCCTCCGGTGCTACTTTCTGATTTTTCATTTATAAGAAAAACAAGAAAAAAATGCTTATCAGTATCTTTTTTATCAGTGCAACCATAAGTGGCATTATGAAGACTATGCCACTGCCAATCTCTAAAATATATATTTATAATATTTCTGAAACGATGAAAGTACCGAAGGATGAAATTGTTGAAAATAAAAGTTGAATTACAAGCTAGTGAAATTTCATCGGTTAAAGATGGATATAACTTTGAGAAAATTAAGACCGTCATCATGCGTGATCATTATTTCTAGAACATGCATTCATCTTAGTTAGCTAGAGTTAACCTTGAAATTATATATAAAATAAAGTTATAGAATAAAATCTCTCTAGCTAGCAATTACCATAATCATGATCATAACAATCACCACCACCATTACTATCTATTAAATCATAAGTTACCACTCTCTTTGCATTAAATAGCACAAATTCTAAGCAAATGTGTACATATGTGGAATGGAATTGTTGCATCCAAACTTCAATAATTTTCAATTAACTCTGTGCACTTACTTGGAAGGTCCCATGGATCAAACTTGTAGATATCAACCTCTTTAATGATCTCTATTCTTAATTTCTTCTTGTCCACCTTTCGCCGAAGATAAAATGTAACGAGTTCTTCATCTGTTGGGTGAAACCGAAAACCCGGAAGCATTGTTTCTTCCTCTTCCTCTTCTTGTGCAAGTGCTCTTAATACAACCTCCATTCCACCTTTTCTCTTCTTTATTAGATACTCCTTTTCCATTACGATAACTAGCTAGAGCTTCTTTTTCGTTTTTTCTATGGAAATTCTTATGCTATGATGTTTACTTCTCTCTTATTTATAAAAGCAGACGTTGGTGAAAATAAAAGGATGTGAGGTTTTTGGTCAAGTTCTTTGCACTGACTATTGCTCTCTGGTTTCAAGTTTCAACTGCTGACTGCTATGGCGAAAGCAATATGTAATTTATTAATGCGCAACCTTTTCAGATATAGTTTGTAATTTATTAAGACCCTAATTTGATCTATTGAAAATGATGCATCTGATTAACCAACTTTGATGAAACCATGGTTTCGTATGAACCTGTAAATAAATAACCACATGCACAAAATTAGAAGAAAATCCAACGACTTCTCTGCTGTTAATACATTCACCTTTTGATTTTCAAACTTTCTACAAAAACTAATTGGTTCTAAATTTCCATTTGCACTAATTTGATCATTAAGCTTTCAAAAGAGAACCAAGTTAGTTCTTGAACTTTTTTATAAGGAAATTTTAAATTGATCCCTAAACTTTTATTTGTACCAAACAAATCCTTATACTTCCACAAAAGAGTCATGTCTTTCAACTTTCTTTAGAAATACAAATTTGATCCAAAACATTTACTTGAACAAAATTAATATATTAAACTCTATATTTAATCTCTACATTTCTATTTGGATGATATTAACTAATAGATTGACAATACAACAATACAAGATGAGTCAAAATGGTATAAGTGTCAAATTTTCAACATAATTTATTATAATTCAAATATATTTATATTATATTAAACATGCGAATATATTAATTATGTCGGAAAAAACTACACAACTCTTGGGAGCACCAAGATCTTTTGTGCTCTTAACTAAAAAAACATACTTAATTATCTTCAAATTCCGATTTATCATACCAATGATTTATTTATATCAAAATCTTACAATATACTATTTCCTAATTTTAGACTTTTTTAATTACCCATTTCGGAACTTTTAAGATTGCTCTAAAATACTAATAAAATAATCAATGTTCATACATAAAAACGGACCACTTTAAAAAATTCAAAACAATTACTTAGAAAAAAAAATAAAATGATTTTTTTGTATCCCACAAGATTATGATATAAAGAAATAATTGAGAATGAAGAATCGAAATTTGAAGATAATAAATATATTTTTGAGGCAATGAAGAACATATATATTATTTTGGATCAGAAATATAGTTGTAATGGTAAAACATTTTAAGTAATTGATAGTGTAAATCTCTATGGCATTGGAGAGCGAGACCAAAACTCTTTTTTTTTAATTCATAAATGAAAATTTCCTATTTAAAAAAATCAATGAAAAATATACGCAGTGAATCCAGCAATCCGGAAGGTTAGTATCACTATTAATATTGAATTTATTAAATTCATACGAGAGAAACTGAATATTACTTTGAAAATATATCAGCTGTTTTGTGTTTTATCTCTAAAATATTTCAAAAGTTAAAACACATGTCTCTCTATAGTTAACGCGCAATCAAAACGTAGAATCTACGTATCAGTACCAACAGAAGAGATACAAAAACAGAACACGAGACACTGTATGAACGTCGTATTACTTTTTATATATATTTAGTTAATCGGACTATGCCGATCAATTTGTAACATAATTTCTAGTGAAAATGATATTCTAAATAAATAATATAAATTGGGATAAAAAATAGTATATCTGACATGCACGTGGCAGTGGAATTCCACTAAGGTGGCTGCGAGCACAGAAAAATATGTAGCCGTCGTGCAGCAGTATTTGTCCTGACGCCTTGCCTCTTGATTCTTATATACTTATCTGCACTTCTGCACGCTTCCGAGTTCCAACTAACTGCATTTTTCATTTGTTTGTACAGTAATTGCTACATCGCTACTCAGTAAAACTGTCTATTTTTCTCAAGAATTTTTTGACAATTTCAGAAAATACAGATTCTTTGGCTTTGGCTTTGCTTCGCTCTCTCCTATTCAAATAAACAATGTTTATTTGACAAAGAAAATAATAATAATAAATAGTGTTCTTTTTTTAGAGTAATTATATATTCCAACTTTTTGTTTCTCTCTCGCGTCTTCCGCATAATGACAAAAATAAAGTTCAATTCAACAACATAACTTTTGATCGTGTCGCGCTCTTTTCTTTCTCGATTCTCCTTTTTCAGCGCTCCTTTCTCTCTCGATTCTCTCTTCAGGCAATGAAATCCAGTCAGATCGTCTTCGTTGCCCTCCTACTCTGACATGAATTACAGTCAAATCTCCTTTCATGTTCGAGTCAATCAGTCACATTTTCTTTCATATTCTAATATATAGACCTCCGTCATAGATTGCAATCACGTCTCCCTTCATGTTTGAGTCAATCAAGTCTTCATATTTGAACTTGCAAATCTTTTTATTATAACAATACTGTTTCTATATTATAACAAACAAGTCTTTATATTTAAATTTGAAAGTCCTTATATTAGATCAAGCAAGTATCTATATTAGAATCTGCAAGTCTTTATATTAGATTAAAAATGTCTATATATTATAACAAGCAAGTTCTTGTATTGGCACCTACAAGTATGTATATTAGAAACTATACTTCTAATTATTAGAACCTGCAAGTATTTATATTAAAACTTGTAGGTCTATATATTAGAACCTACAAGTTTCTTTATTGAAACCTGCAAGTCTCAAATATAAGAAACATGCAAGGATCAATTTAGAACCTGCAAGTATCTATATTCGAACAAGCAATTCTCTATATTACAATCTGCAAGTTTCTGTATTACAATCTGCAAGTCTAATATAGAAAAATACATCAAAATTGAAAAAAAAACAAAAAAATCTAATATAAAGACTTGAAGGCTTAGAATAAAGACTTGCAGGAGAGCAGAAAACTAGCTGAGCGGATGAGCGTTAATTTATTTGTCCTGCAGTGGAGGATTGTTAAGGGGAATAGTTAAGGAGGAACTATTAGTAAACCTTTTTTAATAAAAAGTTTATTCAATTTTGACAAAAAAAATTAATAATATTCCAAGGAGCAAGGTTATTGTACTTTGTAAAGCACGCGCTTAGTGATTTTGGACCGTCAAATTTTGAATCCTTTACAATAAAAATGGTTTTGACAAAAATTCAACAGTCCAAAATCACAAAATGCGTGCTTTTTAAAGTGCAATAACCTTTTCTACGTTCATAATTCAAACTTATGAATTATAATAAATACAAAATTTAACCATCAAATTTTTTATTTTATTTTAATCGTGATAGTTTTTCTAGTTTGAAAAATTATGAGCAAAATACGAAAATGGGTGTTTGATATTTAGCTCACGCTTCTTATTTACAAAAATGCACTATATTGGTTCTTGGAGAGAGATATTTTCTCATACTAGATCTGAACTTTTTTATTTATTGCTTTCTAATAGTGGAGTTACGATATTTACGCAAGCACGGTGGAGTTTGCGCTTGTAATTCATATTCGAACTTTAAAGTGAAAATCACTGATTCATACCGTTGAAAAAATTGTTCAGACTAAAATCTACTTGGGATTAAAATTTTCATTTTTAGAATATTTTCCTATTTATTAGGTAGGTTAAAGAGTCAATAATTTGAGAGGTTTGTAAATCATTAGATTATATTTTCATCCATCCGATAAAATGATTAAAATGTTCGAAAAATGAAATTTTGATCTCCAAGTAAATTTTAGTATGAATAATATTTTCGATGATTTGAATCGACCGTTTGCACTTTGAAATTTGAAATATGTGATTGCAAGTATGGTTCATAATTTCATAAGCACCATAATATCACTCGTTTTCTAATTACTATCATGTCATTTGGGTCTTGACTTGTTTCTCATTTAATGAGTGAAAATTTGCTTCATATCAAATAAATAATTGATGGTTGAAATGAAGTAGTTTGATATATATTTAAAGAGTAAATAAAATAAATAATTTGAAATGAATTAGTTTTGTAATTTATGAAATAGTGCTAAAATTATATAGTATGTATTCTCTTATAGATACTTAGATTTGTGAAGTTTGGCAATTCAATAGGTTATAGGCTCCTCTTTAAAAGAAATATATACTTTGATTAAAGATGAGACTTTTTATTATTCCCACTTGAACCGTTATTTTGAGCATTTCTTTCTGACCAATATTTACTCTTTTTTTCCATCATTGCTCATGTGTTGAGATTTTATTTCTCGTACAAATTAAAGTACTTGATTTGTAGAAAAAATAAATTGATTTTAGGAAAATATTATGTAGATATCAATATTGATAACAACTATCGATACCGATATTATTATGCATATTTAGTTGAGTTACTATGCACATTATTTGAGTTATTATGCATGTTATTTCATGTTATGTTTGTACTGAAAAAAATATTATGCATAATAACAAATAATGTGCATAATAACTCAAGTAGCATGCATAACTATTTTAGTACAAAAAATAATATGTATAACTATTTCAGTACACAAAATAATATGCATAATAACTTAATCAAATGTGCATAATAACATCAGTATCAATAGTATTTTCCTGAAAATAAATATTTCTAATTATTTTTTCGTGAATACTATTGTAAGAGGACCTATTTGGTGCATTGGAATTTGAAAGTTCAACGGAAAAGGATACTTTACCACCACCTCTAAACGGATCTAAAATGAATAAATTGATAAAGAGCCTTGAAAACTATACCTAAACACTTTTCTTACTTGCTTAAAGATAAATACAAACATATCAAAATCATAGATTTTTAGTTAGATTTGTAATTTCTCTTAATCGATTTTTGGAATTTACAGATATAGAATTTTATTTATTTTCTCTTAACATAACACTAGATCAATCACTATTATAGTGATCATAAAATCCCCTCTAATATTGAGATAACTAGGTATAGGCTTGCGCTCAGTGCGAAGGAAGAAAAAATTCGACGGCAACAAAAAAAGAGACCATAGAATGAAAAATAAAAGAGATTTTTCTATTTTTATATTTTACATTGTACATTACAAAGCCTTTTATATTCAAGAGAGATATAACGCTTACCTATCTAGACTAGTATGGAATGTAACATTTCAATTTAAAAAATAAATTAAGGGCCTGTTCGATGAATGGGAGAAATGGGATGGGAAATGAAATTTGTATAGAAAAGTTATTATTTGGATGGGAACAAAAAAATTAAGTCCAAGTAAATTTTTATTTTCTCACGTAGGTGGGCAGCAACCGAACTGGCCCTAAAAGAGAACAACAGATTGAAGCTCATATAGCAAGCATGTTCTTTACTGTTTTCTAACTAACTCATGATAATTTATTTCTGAGAATATTGAATCCCTTTCAGTTTCTCTTATTTATCATCTTAACAACATTGTTTTCCTCTTTTGTCCTAATGTGAAAAACTCGCAGATATTGACTCAGACGAAAATTTGGAATCGCCTCTGCTCCCCATGATCCATCACTGTTCTCTTCAAACCCCTATCAGAATTCGTCAAACTTTTATTTTTTTAATTTCAAAAGGAATTGGGATGAAAAGTCGAACGACGACATGTATGAAGTCAGCCGAAAGGCTTATTAACGTATGATTTAAAATGCATCTATAAAAGGGAAAATTTTCACAGAGGGTCTAACAGCAAAGAATTTCAACAGATAGGGCCGGAGGCATCCTAAAAATTGCACAGAGGGCCAAGGACGCGATTAATAGTCGCGCCCCTAAGCAGATTCCGTTTTTTTCCCTGAAATCAAGGCGTTCTGCATGTGCTTTTGCAGTTGTGGGCCCGGGCACTTAGGGGCGCGATTATTAATCACGCCCCTAAGTGATTCTGAATTTTTTTTTGTTAAGTTGTTCATATTTGTACCTTTTAATATAATAATTATTAGTTAGTACTAATATATATTAACAAATGATGGATAATCGTGAGTTAATAATCGGCTGACTTCATTTTTCGGCTGACTTCAAACCCCTATCAGAATTCTTTTCTCTTCAAACCCCTATCCATGAGTTAGTTAGAAAACAGTAAAGAACATGCTTGCTATATGAGCTTCAATCTGTTGTTCTCTTTTAGGGCCAGTTCGGTTGCTGCCCACCTACGTGGGAAAATAAAAATTTACTCAGACTTAATTTTTTTGTTCCCATCCAAACAGTAACTTTTCTATACAAATCTCATTTCCCATCCCATTTCTCCCATTCATCCGAACAAGCCCTTAATTTATTTTTTAAATTGAAATGTTACATTCCATACTAGTCTAGATAGGTAAGTGTTATATCTCTCTTGAATATAAAAGGCTTTGTAATGTACAATGTAAAATATAAAAATAGAAAAATCTCTTTTATTTTTCATTCTATGGTCTCTTTCAAACAATAAAAAATCAACATGACATCAAAGCAAATTTGATCAAACAAAGCTCCAGCTAAATTCCTTTAAATTTGGCAAAATCTGTCAAAATGACAAGAGCAACTTCAAATCCAATTCCAGTAATCCAAAATAAAACCATCACCACATTTAAGCACCATGAGGATTTCAATTCATCCTAGAAATTAACAATATGCTTTTAAATGGCAAGAACTATCTTTCATGGGCAAAGGCTGCCAAAACTACCCTCAAAGCAAAGGGTGTGCTCGGATATAATAATGGCAATAAACTGCGATTCGAAGAAGAAACTGGTGAAGAAGAGTGGGAAATGTGGACATGCAAGAATTCACACTAATCACCGACTCTCTTGAACCACAACTGTACATCAACTCATATTGCCACTATGAAACAACATCATAACTATGAAGGGCAATAGAAAAACATTACAACAACCAAAAAGGTCATACCCAAATATATCATCTCAAGAAAGAAATAGTCAAAATCACACAAGATTCAAAAGACATATCCGAGTTAATCGGGCATGTAATAGCCAAATACGAGGAATTGAAAATGTATAAACCACCAACTATTGACCTGGGTGTGCTTCAAGAGAAGGAAGGGATGGATAAAATCTTCACCTTCTTATCAACACTGGACCCGAGCTACAAAGCCATTATAGCTCAAATCCTCAACTCCATAAGAAAACTCACATTTCAAAATGTCACAACCCAGATCAGGGAATATGCAACATGACGAGTGGTAATTAGAACTATAGAGTCAAACCCAAAGTCTGAGACTCAAGCCTTCTCAGCCGTGAGCTACCCCGCTGGTAGATGGAAGAAGTGAGTTGTCGTTAAATGCAATCATTGCAAGAGAGATGGACACACTCAAGACCGGTGCTGGATACTCCATCCTCATCTCCGACCTAAGAAGGGTGATCGAAACCCAGTCGGTACGGCAGAGAAGGAGTTTCTAAAACCCTAGATTCGAAAGAGGGGGAGAGAAAAGGCTTCGTGCTGGGAAAGAACGATGAAGAAAAAAGGTGGATCGAGCCGAAGCAGTGCAGATCGGTTGGACAATTTTGAGTTGAAGCTTGAGTCGATGTTTGCCGAGTTGCTGGGCCAAATAGGTGAAACTAAGCACTTGTGAAATTGTCCCATTTTACTAATATAGATTCTGAAACCAAGCTTACAAACTTCACAAGTGCTACAATCTATATTAGTAAAATTAAATAATAATTTAAGAATCTTGTCTGAAGGATGTCCCATTTTACTAATATAGATTGTAGCACTTGTGAAGTTTGTAAGCTTGCTAAGCATACAAGACTTCTTTTTTGTAATTCAAATAGTAAAAGTAATGATATATTTGAATTAGTTTATTCAGATTTGTGGGGACCCACTTTCATAAATTCATATAATGATTTAAGATATTATGATATTTTTATTGATGATTTTTCTAGAACAACTTGGATATATTCAATGAAAAATAAACTGAAGGTTTTTACATTTTCAAACATTTGTAAATTTTGTAGAAACACAATTTAACGAGAAAATCATAATTTTTAAAACGGATATGGGAACAGAGTTTGTGAATCAAAACTTTTCAAATTTTATTAAACAAAAATGTATTATTCATCAAACTACTTGTGTTTATACACCTCAACAAAATAGTATTTTCGAAAGAAAAAAAATCGACTTATACTTGAAGTGACTAGATCACTCCTATTTCAAAGTAAAGTTCCAAAGAATCTTTGGTCGGAAGTCGTTCTCACCACAACCTATTTGATAAATAGATTATCTAGTGACATCTTAAATTTTAAGAGTCCACTTGAACTACTTTATGGAAGTAAACCAAATATTGACATTTTAAAGTATTTGGTTGTACTTGTTTTGTTCACAAAAATAAGGTAGATAAATTAGCTTTAACCTCAATAAAAATAATGTTTGTGGGTTACTTACTTGAAAAGAAAGGGTACAAGTGTTATGATTCTATTATAAGGAAACTCTACATCTCAAGAAATGTAACTTTCTTTGAGAATGAACCATTTTATAAAAGAGATGTAAATGATCATTTGGATCAACTTCTACCAAACGTGTTTATAATACCTTTTCTTACTAATCTAAAAAGAAGAGAATTTCTCGAAGGAAATGTTGAAGCAGGTAATCAAGAACCTGAAGAAACTGCACAATCTTCAGAACAAACAGGACAATCAGAAGATCAAACTGGACAATGAGAAGTGCAAATTGAACAATCAGAAGTGCAAACGGGACAATCAGAAGCACAAACAGGACAATCAGATATGCAATATGGACAAATACACGAGGCAGGAGAACAATTGAGAAGATCAAGTCGAGAACCTCAACCTTCCACATGACTAAAAGACTACATCACCTATACGGTACAATATCCTATACAAGATTATGTTTCTTATAATAATATTACCCATGAACATTATGTTTTCTTGAATTCACTATCAAGAAATGAAGAACCAACTAATTATGAGGTAGCAAGGCTAGGCGCGAAATGGTGTAGGGCAATGGAAGAGGAACTCCATGCCTTGGAAAAAAAACAAACTTGGAAACTATGTATTCTACCAAATCTTAAAAGACATGTTGGATGCAAATGGGTTTATAAGATCAAACACAATAGTGATGACACTATTGAACGGTATACAGCTATGTTGGTAGCCAAAAGTTATACCCGAACTTACGATATTGATTATTATGAAAACTTTGCACCCGTAACCAAAATGAACATCGTAAGAATTCTTTTATCCATTGGCACAAACAAGAATTGGACCTTGCATCAAATGGATGCAAAGAATGCATTCTTTCAAGAAATGCTTGAAGATGAAGTGTATATAACACTACCATTCGGTCACAAAAAAGAAGGTAGTTTTAATCTTGTTTGTAGGTTAAAGAAATAGATATATGGGCTAACACAATCTGTAAGAGTATGGTATGGCAAGCTTAATCATTTTTTATTATCTTGCAATTTTAAAATAAGTTTGGCCATTCATCTTTATTTACCAAACATGATGTCAATGGTACTATCATAGCTTTGGTCTATGTAGATGACTTAATCGTAACCGGGGATAATAAAAATGAAATTGAGAATGTCAAAAGGAAGTTAAAAAAATGAGATTAAAGATTTAGGCAAATTAAAATATTTTCTTGGAAAAAAAGTCGTCCATTCTACGGAAGAACTATTTATATCTCAAAGAAAATATGTTTTTGATTTGCTTAAAGAAACCGGTAAGATAGGGTGCAAACCGACCATCACCCCAACTGACACAAACATGAAACTAAATATCGAAGATGATGAACATTTAAGTGATATAAGTCAATTCCAAATACTTGTGGGGAAACTAATTTACTTGATCGTAATAAAATCGAATCTATCTTTTGCCGTAAGTCAACTTAACAAATTTATGCATGCACCAAGAACACCTCATTTAAGTGCCATAGAAAGAGCATTAAGGTATTTAAAAGATTCTTTAGAAAAGGAATTTGGATTAAGAGAAATGATACTGAATGATATATGTGGCTATTCTAATGCAGATTATGACGAGAATTTCGATAGAAAATCAACGATCGATTTTTTGCATATTTGTATGCAGAAATTTAGTCACAAGAAATAGCAAGAAACAAATGGTCATGGCACGATCAAGCGCGAAAGTGGAGTATCGAACCATGACTTCTATCGCAAGTGAACTAATGTGGGTCAAATAAGTGCTAACTGACTTGAGCATTAAAATTGAAGAACCGATGAAAATATTTTGTGATAACCAAGTGACTAGACACACTGCGACAAATCTTGTGTTACACGAACAAACCAAACACATTGAAGTGGATTGTCACTTCATGAGAGAGAAAATCCAAGCTTTGAAACCCCTTTGTTAAAAGCAAAGACCAACTAGCAGATGTTTTTACAAAAATATTAAGCAATAAGGATCTTGAAAATATTGGTTGCAAGCTAGGATTATATGATTTATACAATCATAGCTTGAGGAGAGTGTTGAAAAACAAGGATATTAAGAGGACAAACAATGTGGTTGGATAATAAGAAACTGAAAGAAATCCAATAGTTGTTGAATTTTACAATCATATGGGTCATATGGGACGCCATATGAAACGATAAGTTTTATGGACTTATGTGTTATACAATTATATATTAATTATATGTCATTAATATCCATAATCAAGTGATCAATAAAGTATATTTATATGGATACAAAGTGTTATAGACTGAATTGTAAAATTGTCATGCATCCTTTCTATTATGCTCCTGGTCCCCAAGTGATTTGGCTCTCTTCCTGTACTCTCTCTCTATAAGGCAAAAACAGAAAATTACTCTAAGTAAAAGAGAAAAGAAAAGAGAAGAGAAAGAGTGATATTGTAGAGTCTCTCCATTAGATTCTACAAGAACGTTGCCGAGTCAAGGACAAAGGGAACCGGCAACAAGAGACTAACTCTCTTGGAAGACCTCGCAGCGACACCACAAGAGGACAAGAGAAGAAGGACCACCGCTGTTCGGATCGAGAGAGAAGCACAATTTTGAGAATCTTCGAACATGGAACAAGGTACCGCTTCCGCTCAAGTTTTGGTTCTCTCTAGTGGTCCTAGGTTAATACTAAAAGTATTATCAATTGGTATCAGAGCCAACTTGATGAGAACCATAAAGTTTGTTCCATGAAAGATCTGGAAATTCACAACAAAATTGAAAAAGTCGATTTTTTCTCGGTATTTTCAGATTTCAGAATTCTGGTAAATCTTGAATTCGTGAAAAGTTTACAAAATAATGTATTCATATTTTTGCATATTATTAAAGGTCTCGAATATTTGGTGATTTTTTCAGAATTTTTCGGAATTTATTTAGTGGTGATATTAAGGATTTAAGGCAATTAATGCAAAAAACCTGATTCAGAAAATTTCAACTTTTCATGGTCTATCTTGATGGTTTTCAAGTATTTTCACGAAAATTTTCAGAGAAACAAGGTCTTTATTATATTCTCTGATGTTACTGAATTTATGGTGATTTTACAAAAAATTTCCGGATTTTTAAAGGACTTTTTACATAATGTTATTTAATCTGGAAAAATAATGATAAATGGCTAATTTCACAGGAAAATACGAATTAAAATTTATTTTTCTGAAAAATAAATTTTGGAAAAATTCTATAAAATTTAGAAATCAGTTCATTAAAGTTTTTGATGCATTTATTGATGATTTAATTGTTTATTAGACCAGATATATCACTATTAAAATATGAAATGCAATTGAGGGTATTTAAATTGCATTAAAGTATGGTTAAAGTATAGAATTTCAAAAGGAAATTTTAGAACTTCTAAAAGGTCAGTAGATTAAGATTACAAGTATGGTATTGGTATTAAAATTATTTGCCAAAATCTTGATCTGTACATCAAAAATTACAAAAACAGACTCAACCGTTACATAACGGTTATATACCGATATAACGATTTAGTGAAAAGTCGCGTATTTTGGACAGAATAGATAAGGACCAGACCCAACCGTTACACAACGGTTGTATAGCGTTATAACGGTTGTGTATGAGTTTTCAAAAATCTGTAAGTTCTGAAAAGGCCTGAGCGTCGCAAACCATCAAATTGTAGATATGCGAGTCTACTTCCACTGCGTTGAGTCTGATTTGCGATCGGAGAAATGAGCAATTCAAAATTGAATCCGGCGTAAACTCATGATAAAAAAATACTAATTAAAATATAAGTTCAAGATGGAGCTAAATTTGAGATGCACGTTCCTCCGGTCGTAAATCGGACTCAACGTGATGGAAGTAGACTCGGATATCTACATCTCGATGATTTGCGGCGATAAAAAAAACAAGTTATAGTCTCGACGAGCGCAGTCGAATTCGTTACAAAAACTTACATAAATACAACTCAACTCATCAGTTAAAATATTAATATATTATTAATAAAATAACCAACCCATTGCAATTCGTTTGCTGTGGTAAATCCGGAATCATTGAATCCGAAGTTATTCCGGAGTTAACTCGGAGACAGTGGTTCCGAAATGGCTACTTTGGTGATTTTGATTTGAATTTTACCAGTTTTCAATTTATTTTGATTAATAAAAAAAAATTCGGCATTTATGCTTTCCACCAGTGGCGGAGGCAAAGCTGCGTGGTTACTGGGCAGGCAATTGCCATGCTGCTCAATTTTTTTTCTTCCAAAATATGTTTATAATATGTGTTTTTCACATGAAAATTAAAAAATATATGCTTAAGTTTAAAAATATTTGTTAAAATTTTCCTATGATAAAATTTTGCTCCATTTTCATTATGAAGAATCGTAACTTCGCCTCTGAGAGGTGGATTGATTGAGTACTTGAAGAGTTTCAGCAAATAAATATCTTTTGCCAATAATTGGTCATAGCCTTTGAAATTACTGTCTTTGCTTATCGATTCATTGCATGCACTTACTTCAACACACGGAATTTTGGGAAGAAAAATAGAGAGAGGATGAGTTATTTGACTGATCCTACGACCACATGCTTTGAATTCATCACGGTTAAAAGTCTAATACTAATAATTCGAAAGGTGGGAGACTAAAGTCACGATATATATATATATATATATATATATAGTATGGCTAGCGTGCTTTCATAAGCACTTCGGGTGAAATGCTTACGGGTCAAATTTAAAAATTTAGCATCTGAAATTTCGATTTAAATAGCTCAGCAATTTATTTATATCATAATCTTGTAGAATACAAAAAAAATTCATTTTTAGAATTTTCTAACTATGTCTAATGATTTTTGAAAGATGACTCTATTTGACATATAAATTAAGGTATTTTTTATTATTTTTTGGGCCTACTTTAAAAAATCATTAGACATAGTTAGAAAAATTCTCAAAATGAATTTTTTTTATATTCTACAAGATTATGATATAAATAAATTACTAAGCTATTTAAATCGAAATTTCAGATGCTAAATTTTTAAATTTGATCCGTAAGCGTTTCACCCGAAGTACTTATGGAAGCACGCTAGCCATACTCTCTCTCTCTCTATCTCTCTCTCTCTCTCTCTATATATATATATAGAGTTGTGCTAAAATACTTTATAAAGCACCAACATTTATATACTTTAGGCTAGTATCTCGAGATACAAAGTGAAAAAGGCCGATCAAGACCGTTGAAAATGTTCTCCATATTATCATCTACTTAGAGACCAAATTTTACATTTTTTGGAATTTTTTTACTATTTTATCGGATAGGTGGAAAATTTGTTAATCTAACGATTTACAGACCTCCAAATTAACCAACTTTGCATTCATCCGAAAAAATAGTAAAAAATTTCAAAAAAATGTAAAATTTGGTCTCCAAATTGATGTTAGTATGGAGAACATTTTTTACGGTCTTGATCGGATGTTTGCACTTTGTATCTCGAGATACGTGCCTAAAGTATATGAATGTTGGTGCTTTATAAAGTATTTTAGCATAACTCTATATATATATATATATATAGAATCTGGCTATGGTGATATGCATAGTTAGTGAACATTCGTGCTATCATGCTATGCATTTTTTTCTTCACTTGATTGCTTTAATTAACACCAATTTAAGTTATCCAATAAATTCTTCATATTGAAATCTAGAAGGAAACCAAATTTTGTGATTTTTGGAGGTTTCTAGCTATTTTTTAAAAACAGTCTTGTTTAATATTAAATAAGACCTCTTCAGGACTATTTTTAAAAAATATTTAAAAAATAGCTAGAAACCTATAAATATCACAAAATTTGGTTTCCTACTAGATTTCAATATGAAGAATTTATTGGGCAACTTTAAAGCAATCTGACGAAAAAAATGCATAGCACGAATGCTCACTAACTATGCATATCACCGTAGCCACATTCTATATATATATAAGCAAGGCTAAAATAATATGCATAGTACACCTCATTTCACACTATGCATATATGTATATCTCAATAAATAAAGATTTTAGTTGCTCAATAAATTCTCCATATCAAAATAATGTAGGAAATCAAATTTCGTGATTTTTAGAGCTTTCTTGCAATTTTTAAATATTTTTCAAACACTTCCCAGATTTAATACTACAAAAGTGCAATTTCTGAACTGTTTTTAAAAAATAGTAAGAAAGCTCTAAAAATCATGGAATTTGATTTCTTACAAGATTTTGATATAAAAAATTTATTGAGCAACTTAAATCTCAATTTATTGATCATATTAAAAATGCATGGCCATTTTTTATAGTACAGAAGGTGGTGTACTATGCATATTATTTTAGCCTTCCTCATATATATATATATATAATCCGGCTAACGTACTAATGTTAGAAAAATCAAAATCGTGCTAATGGATGTTTATCTCGAATTCCAAATAAAAAACGGCCGATCTGAACCGTTGAAATTGTTCTCCATACTAAAAACTATGTAGGGACCAAATTTTATATTTTTCGAATTTTTTTACTATTTTATCCGAGCATTGAAAATGAATTAATCTAACGATTCAGAAAAACTTACAATTTCAACACATTCTTAAATGGCTCGGATAAAATAGTAAAAAAATTCAATAAAATGTAAAATTTGGTCCCTACGTAGCTTTTAGTATGGACAACAATTTCAACAGTTCGGATCGGCCGTTTTTGATTTGGAATTCGAGATAAACATCCGTAGCACGATTTTGATTTTGCTAACGTTAGTACGTTAGCCGGATTATATATATATATAAACGCTATGATGCATTAAGAAGCTAAAATTAGTTTGGTCATCACGCTCAAATTCAGGGGCTAATCCAGGATTAAGATTTATAATTTTTTTCAGGGGGCAAAATAACACAAATTTTTAAATATACATGATTATTTTGTAAAAAAATTTGACAAATCGTACAAATACACTAAATTTTTTTGCAAAGTTTATTTCCAGGGAGGCACTTGCCCCTTGGTACCTTTGCATCCGCTCAAATTTTAAGTTTAAAATTCAAATGGTCGATCCAAACCGTTCAATGTGATCTCCATATTAGAATCTTACTATAAACCAAAATTTTCATTTTTTAGAATTTTTTTACTATTTTTTAGAGGGGAGCAAAATCAACCATATTGGATGGCTTCGGAATCATTATATCAACATGCCACCAAAAAAATAGTATAAAAATTCTAAAAATTGAAAATTTTGGTTTCTAGTGAGATTTCAATATGAAGATCACATTAAACAATTTGGATCAATTGTTTCAAATTATCTTATTTGAAATTTGAGTGTGATGTCAAAGCTACTCATGACTTCGTAATGCACCATAGCATTATTGACACCATAAGTTATGCTTGTGCGGTTGAATTAATTTGAGTGTGATGCCAAAGTTATATATATTGTCTTAAACAAGTTGACAACCTTATCAAGAACTGCTTGATTGTCCAATGCAAGTGATTTGCAGGATTATTATATTGAATTTTATTTTCCAAGGAATGGAGTTTTTCTTCTTTCTGAACCTTCAAAAACTTAAGTTAGATATAAATCCTACAATTTCCTTTAAAATTTTTTAAATCAAATCAAAATTTAGATTTTTATTGATACATATAAAGATGATTTTGTATTCTTTTGTAAAAAGATTCAGTGAAAATTACTATTTTTTGTATAAACATTGATTATTTTATTATTAACT